>CM062817.1:1899666074-1899718574 GCA_031772625.1 Pinus tabuliformis
AGACTCAGTTCAAAGGTCGATAATGGTTGGTGGGACAGTCGCTTAAGCATTGAAGGGAGACCTTGTCACAACATTTCCAAATGATGCCTAACCCTATAGACAACCCTGCCTCTCCTATTGTCGAAACCCCTCATGAATTGACACCCTGTTCTAATACTATGGAAGAGGGGACACCTTCAAAAGATCGAAGGGTAAATAAGCAAATGAATAAGTGGAGCAGGAGTAGTAAGGACCGACCTGAGCTAGCTAATATTGTAGGGTCAAATGACGAAGAACCTGTATCGAAAGCTCCTGAAGCTCATGCAAGAGCAGAACCAAAGCCTAAGCGGAAGAAAGCTCTTTTTCCAGCCCCAATACTGTTAATGTCCATGGCAGAGAATTTGATCCAAGGCTGTCGAAGAACTAGAAGCACGAACAAGCTTAAGACTCCTAAAGTTATAAATTCTGAGCATATTGATGTTATTTCCTCTCCTGACTTAGATGGTAAGGGATTGCTTTCTTCCCCTGGAGAAATTCCTATCTTAACATCTAAAGCAGAGATCCCCTTCGACATTGCACATGATTTGGAAACACAATCCCCTGTTTAGTCCTCGCCCAGTAAGAATCCTATTCAAAAGGTTAGTGTTGGCTTATTGGGGCTTGACCTAAGTTCAGAAAACAAATCCTGAAACTACTGGCCCTTTCGGCAACAGTCCACGGTGTGCGGACTGAGGTCTCACCCAAGGTAGTATGGGAGGGTGATGGAACTAGGTTTCTGCACCCTAGGGATGTCTTGATGAGATCTGGAAAGGTTGCGAATTGATCTTGTGCACTTGCGCTGCTCCGTGCAGCTGTCTGACCTTTGCGTAGCTCTGTAAAGAGCAGGAAGAGACGCTGTCTAGATCCTTTATCCTTACTGTGTTATTATTGTAGATCTGACTTAATTTTGTGGGCCCAATATTCTTATTAATCTTTCAACATTCATAACAAGTCCACGCAATCATAAACTGTAGATAGATTCCTAAGAATATAACAGCAACATAAACACACAGATACACAATATTCCAAAATCAACTTATCTTTTATTAAGTTTTGTTCATTACAACCTCACCTCCGGCCTGTGCACTTAGCTACAGGGGTCCATGCACACAGCTGCGGACTCTACTAGGCCTCTGTGCACACAGCTATAGAGCCTCTTCCTACTCTTACAACCCAAGACTCGGACTTACAGACTCAGAGCGAATATCGCATTAAAAAACCCATATCACTTAATATCGACTCTAACCAAAGCTGACTTCTACACTTAGAGCCTTGCTCTATTTATACATTCCCATGGTCCGCGGACCATGGGTAGGCCGACACATTTCTTATTAAATTACAGTATTCTTAGGGCAGACTACCTTAGACTCTCGTGCTCCGCGCCTGCATTTTGCGGGGTCTTCACACTATATTGACCAAAACTCGGCTTTAAGCCTCAAAAATCCGTTATAGCGGGATCCATTGCTGAACAGGCCCCCAACACAATCAAATTGACTCATCTCGAGTCACTCGGCTGGCGTGGCGATCTTCGCGCGAAGTTCATCCAACAACCTCTGCGCTTCGCTAACGTTCGCAACGCATTCTTCCACTATCTGCTGTACCCGTTGTGCGCGTATCTCCGATGCTTCGTTGTCATGTGCAATTCCTTGCCTGAGTGGATATACACCCTGCATCTATGCCAGCTTTCCTTCTATCTTGGTGGTGACCGTGAATGCTTCCTTGAGCCAAGGCTGGATGTGTTCTTTAAGCACTGCTTCTTTTTGACACGTGACGTCCACTTGTGCCTTTAGAGCTTGGGCTTCCCTCATCTTGGCCAGCCACTAAGTAAGGGCGACCATCTATGTTGTCCCCCGGACATTGTCATAGGCCTGCTGCAACTCTTGCGCTTCTGTCTCTAACCGTTGTAGCGTTGGGTCTTCCTGTAGTGAAGTGAGGGTTACGACTGATCTAACAAGCCTGTGAAATCTTGTATGGTGCACTCTATTGCTTCTAACCCTGATCGAATGTCGTGGTGCCGCTGCTCTCTGACCTCCGAAGGTGTAGAGGGTTGCGCCTTCAGCCTCAGCTCCGCAATCTGCAAGTTGATGTCCAACTGGATCCTTGTTGCTTCCTCCTTTGCCTTGCGGAATCCACTAGCCAATTTGTGTATCCGTATACCTGCTAGTAAGTCTGCTGTAATCTCTAGTTCGGGTACGCGACAACAGGCTTCCTCGGCTATTTGGTCCAACTGCTGAGTCTGCGCTACCACTTCATCATGTTGGAGGCTCAGTTGCTCGATGTTGATGCGCTATTCATTGAGCATATGTACTGCACATCCTTCCCTAGTGTGGAGCTCTATCATCGCACCATCCTGTAGCTGGTATAATATTTCTCGTGGAAGGGCAGCCAAGTTTAGTCCAAGTCCCTTGAGCCAACCTATTGTGGCTCTGTCCTCCATGTTGTCTGCCGTCAGTGCTCCTTTTGGCAGCGTGAAGATATTAGCCATTTTGGCCTACAACAAATGCTCGATTGTTGATGTACCCGTAGCCCCCGTAGGCGGCTACCATACCCTGTTGTGGGGGCCGCACCTGAAGTTCCTGGAGTTGCGTCCTAAGCGCCCCCAACACATTCTGTTGCTCCGTCATTGCCTCCTGGTGTGCCTCCTTGGTGACTTTGCGAACTGTGTCACCGATGTCGTATAGGTCACCCTCGGTCAGTGTAATAGGCTCCCCATCCAACTTGGAAGCCTTGGCCTCCTTTCGTGGCCCAGTTTGCTCTGTCGCGCGCAGTCGTTTCAATATTGTAGAGGTGGTGCTTGGGTCCACGCCTTCCGTCGTGTCATCTACTCCATGCCCTGTGGTCAAGTTCGGGCCTCTTTCTTCCTATGTTGTAGCGACCCCTATTTTTGCTGTATTTTCCTTGGTGGCTTTCGCTTCCTCCCGGGACGCCCATACTTCTTCAACTAGCTGTTCGTTCCGCTTCTGTTGTGCTAGCAACTTGGCGACAGCCTTCTGTCTTTGAATCTCTGTCTCATTGCGCACCACCAGATATGGTGCGTGCCATTCCAGTGGCCATGTGTCTAGCACCGTGAACACATCGTCATCTATTGCGATGAAGGGAAGTGTGGTCCACCTCTGTTCTGGATCCTTTTGCGCCCTGATATACACATTGTGCATATCTACTTTAAAATTTGCAAAGCTCTTCAGACTATCGTACATCAAGGCGGATAGGCACGATCGTTTGTTGATCCATATTCGTACGCTTGCCTCCATTAGTATCCAGAAGATCTTGGTTTCTCAGATTCGTGTAACATCCTTCGTCGCCCATAGTGACACGTATTTTGCTGCCTTTGGCTAGTCCTGGTCAATGGTAGGAAACTGACTATCCTCAGGCAATTCGCCTGTAACCAACAGGATGGATAAGAGCAACCACATGTAGTGGATGGTCTTACCCTACTCTTAGGCCTCCCTGCAATTCGTCAGGAACTCGTCGCAAAGGAATTGCGCCCAGTTGAATCGTACTGCTTCTGCGCATTGCTCGGCCAACACAATGACCGTTGCTGGTACCTCATTGCCATGACATTTTCTCATCACCTTTCCTGTCAACAGATGGGTCGCGACGTGGACCCCTTTGTTCTGAATACTAGTAATAATGTATCCCCTTTGCTTTTTCTCCAATTTATATTTCTTTTTCATGGCCTACGCAATCGCCAAGTCTCCACTTGTGCCAGCTATTTCCGCGGGGTCCCTTCCCATACAAGGAAGCTGAGAAATCCTATGAATGAGCTTTGCCGTGATGGGAATGGGCTCCTCCAGCCATAGGTACCCATCGTGCACCAGGTAACGGAACCATTTGTTGGCTTATTGGGGCCTGACCCAGGTTCAGAAAACAAATCCCGAAACTACCGGCCCTTTCGGCAACAGTCTGCAGTGCGCGGATTGAGGTCTCACCCGAGGTAGTATGGGAGGGTGCTGGAACCAGGTTTCCACACCCTAGGGATGTCTTGATGAGATCTGGAAAGGTCACGAACCAATCTTACGTGCTTGTGCTGCTCTGCGCAGCTGTCTGACCTTTGCATACCTCTGTAAAGAGCACGAAGAGGCATTGTCTAGATCCTTTATCCTTACTGTGTTATTATTATAGATTTGACTTAATTTTGTTGGCCCAGTATTCTTATTAATCTTTCAACATTCATAACAAGTGCATGCAATCATAAACTGTAGACAGCTGCCTAAGAATATAACAACAACATAAACACACAGATACACAGTATTCCAAAATCAGCTTATCTTTTATTAACTTTTGTTCGTTACAACCTCACCTCCGCCCAGCGCACTTAGCTGCCGGGGTTCGCGCACACAGCTGCAGACTCTACCAGGCCTCTGCACACATAGCTGCAGAGCCTCTTCCTACTCCTACAACCCAAGACTCGGACTTACAGACTCAGAGTGAATATCACATTCAAAAACCCATATCACTTAATATCGACTCTAATCAAAGATGACTTCTACACTTAGAGCTTCGCTCTATTTATACATTCGCATGGTCCCTGGACCATAGGTAGGCCGACACATTTCTTATTAAATTACAATATTCTTAGGGTGGACTACCCTAGACTCTTGCACTCCGCGCCCGCATTTTCGGGGTCTTCACACTATATTGACCAAAACTCGGCTTTAAGCCCCAAAAATCCGCTATAGGGGGATCTGCTGCCCAACAGTTAGCAAAGAAGTTCATCAAGCTTCCTCACGGGGGAAAGATAATAGCAAAACACCAGGAGGCAGTGCCTCCCAACAATCGACAACACCCATGAAAACTCTGACTCCTATAGCAGAAGAAAACCTGAAGATTCATTTAGTGAAGTTGCAGAGAAAGATTGTTAAACTTTGTAAGCAAGAAAACAAGTATCGAGTCTTATTTTAGTATGTTAGAGAAGTTAACCATCAGATCAAGGAAACTAATATTTGGTTGTATTCCTGGAATGACAAGCTGAAGTGGAGGAACAAGCAATTGCTACGTTGTAAAATTTTCAGGATGAAACCCACCAAAAGGCTAAGTGCTCAAGAGCTTGCTCTGCAGTTTAAGAAGTTTTCTGTTCCAATTAAGCATGGGTTAGAGGTATTGGTTAAGGCTGCTGGACTTTGACTAGATTTTATTTTACTACCACATTAGTACTATTTTTGGCATACTATGGCAACATGCATGAGGACATGCATTCGAATCGGCATGGGGGGATGTTGGCACCCATTTTTGTCCCCAATTTTCTACCTCTCATCCCTATTTTCACCATCTTTTTCCTATGAAAGTACTCCTACTACCTACCCTATCACCTACATCACTCCCTAAACCCCACTAGTACATGACTAAGAGGTAAATGCACTTAACTGACATCATTTTTCTATTTGTGATTGAATTTAAGTGAATTTTAGAGTCATGTCCCTATATGCTAACTATTTATTCATGGGTTTAGCTGGAGCTTGGTGGCGGGATTCATAGGTCAACATAAATGGAAAGATGCCTCATCATCAACATCGATCTTGGCCTTTAGACTCAAATAACCGATCCTTGACCGAGTTCGAGACAGTCTGGCCAGGTGGGCTCCTTCCTCTCGTTTTGACCATCGAAGTTTACACAACGATCTGTAAGGAGAAGCGCGATGCTTCCAGGATCGCTTTGTGATGGTAAGAATGACAATTCCAAGGCTGGAGATCCTCCAGATCAGAATCAAAGTAGACTACTCTCATAAATAGCAGTCGGTTACTCTAGAAGGAAGCAATTGTTCTAAGTAGAGTCAATATGATTTGGAGCAGATCAAGCAGTTCTTAGATTAGGTTATAGTTGCTAAGGGTGCCATAGTTAGTTAAATTGTTATTTTTAGATTTATACAGTCGCCTTTAAAGGTCTTTGTAATGCACAAGAAATGTTAATCGAGTTAGATGGTTAAGAATTGTTGTTGTTGATACACTGTGACTTATATCAATTGGTTCCCAAACTCTCTTATGAAATATACATGATCACTTTCAAATTGTGAGCTAGAAGCATTGTTATCATGGTTGATTGCTAATTATGTCCCTGATGTCTTAAATCCTTCTTCTATAGCAGTAAGCTAGCTTCCTCCAGGCGTGGGAGGGCCCACCACCTCTGGAAACAAGCCTCATTAATAGTTCAAATAGCTAGGTGTGTGCGTGTGATTTTATGGTTTGAATCCTGTGTGTTACAATTATGAATATTGGTATATGATCTCATAATATGCGTGGTTTGTTACCTTACAAATTAAATGGTTTAAGGATTGCTTTCCTGTGTTGAAGATCTCTGATTCATTTCATAACCTGAGCTTAGATTTTAACACAGATCCATGCTCTGTTTCTCCACTTAGGTCACATTCATTCATATTTATAATTGGAGAGACCATGATAGGAAAATCAATCGATTCTTAAAGTTTAAGAAGCACAATTTCTGTGTGTTTATCCATGTAAATTATGATGTAGGGTATGAGTGTGAATGTAGATTGCCTTTTGTATAATTGAATGATTGAATTATCGTGTGAAAGGTTTTTATTGTGATTTCAAACGAATTTGAGCTTGGTAGCGATAGGTGTTGAGTTTTTCAATTCCACAATTTGAATTGTTTGATTTGTTTCAAGCATTATGATTTTGTTTAAGCAGTGTGGTTTATTTCAAAGTATTTCATTTAGAGCATCAATTTGAGTTATTAAATTATCATAGGATAATTTAGATCTATTCTCGCATAATAGAATAAGTTTGATTTCCATTTCCACTGCTGTAGTATAAATAGTGATTTCAAGCATTGAATTATATGATTTACATTCCTAGTGTGATTTGATTCCTCACATTTCTTTGAGTTGTTTGAAGATAGTTAATTCTAGGATAAATTAGATTTCTATTTTAAGTCCAGTAGCATAGGACATTATTTGATAGCAGTGAGTTTAGAAACTCTGTCAAAGGTTTCTTTTTCTTAGAGTTAATCTCTGTATCAATTTAAAGTGAAGTTTGAATGTGTTTCATTCCCAAGTAAAAGTAGTCTGGTTCGAATGGATTGAAGATAACATATTAGGGTTTGATCTTAGAGTTACAGTTTGGCCTCCTTACCATATTTTGTTACAAGTAAATAGATGCTTGGTCCTTTAAATAACTAGAAGTTTAAATCCTCGCTTAAGATTTTCACTTAGAGTGAATTTCATTAAGACTTTGATTTCAGTAGGTTTGTCTTTTGATTATAGAGATTTAGAATAAGGAACATAAATGGATTGAGTTACATTGATTTCCTTTAGATTGTTTATGTTTTCTAAGAATGAGATGGGTGCTAGTTTGCTTAATTGGTAGTGTTTTTTCCATCATTCTGTACTTAATGATCAAGGAAAATTACATAGTCCGAACTTAATCTTGAGCCAAAAACGCAGTACAACTTGTGCTTACGAGTCCTGGTTGATAATTAAATATTAGGAGGTTGAATCACTAATTAAAACTCTCAACAGGGCCATATGGAAGAGAAGCTACTAGAGATGGGCAGAGAGTTGAGTAGGATAAGAGATGGGGAACGAATTATGAGATCTCAACTAGAGATAGAAAACAAATGGCTATGAAGGTAGTTATAGGAAAACGATAGCCAATTAGCCACCATGGTAAGCCTCTCCATGGAGGCACTCAGTATAGGATTCCACCAAAATCATATGCCTTGTACCTCAAATATCAATGGTCGCAATTTCAGATAAAGAAACTAGCACAATAGGGGAGTATGCCTTTCCAAGACTACAGGCAAGTCATTGAGCTATGTAAAAAAATCACCCTAGACGATAAGGCCAAGATATCTGAATTCTACTTGCACAACTTGGCCTTAACAGAATTGAATGCGTGGGACCCCAATATAAAGTTGGGGGGCTTACAACTAATGGCCCTTGCATCATGGATGAGTCACGAGGAGGCCAGGGATAAGGAGGTAAAGAGGGTGTTGGAAAGGAAAGAAAAAGGGTCCCTTTACATTAGAGAAGAATATATAAATTCAATGGTTGTCATTAGCACCCACAACATCATCGCCAATGATCCCCAACTTGCACCAACATACCTAGCTACACAAGAGAAAGCAATCACACATTTTGGGAACACCTTGATATTGATAGTGAATGAAAGCTAAAAATCATGCCAAAGGAGATGGGGCACCCTATAATACAACTTAAGGATGAGGGAATATCATTACCCAGAAAGGATGAGAGATGCATGAGAAAGGACCCCAATATATAAGAATGCACTGCAAAGACTCAAAATCAATTGGATTGGTTTGAAAATTATTCCACCCTTGCTATTGGGTATGCTAGAAGGTAGAAAGGAGGAAGAGGAAAGAAAGCATTGGGAGGAAATAGAGAAGCATGCAGGGTTTTATCCACAAGAGGAAACTCCATCAACAAAGGCCTGGGATGTTAGAGTGGCCACAAGAGCTAGGAAAGACATGGACATCGACTAAGTTGCTCAGAGGATGAGCAACACTTTTAGTGGGGGGTGATGATGAGGCTCATCAATAGGTAAATTATATGGGCTTTAATTCCACTCTCCAAATTATTAAAATCAACTTTTCTCACATTTCTTTACATATTTTATTATTTTTTGCTTAGTGAGAAGGGTAAAGGTGATATGTTATGTCATGTGGCCCAATGTGCATTAATTGCAGGATTTGGAGGGGTTTTTGGCTAATTTAAGTGCAGGAACTCAAAGTAGATAAGCAAGAGGGATTTTAGGAGATTGGGTCTCCTTCCTTAAATCTTCAATCACTCGAATTTTCCTCCACCAGATCTCATCAACTCGAAGTTAGAAGCAGCCAAGCCCACCAAGTTCATTGGCAGCCAAGCCAGTGATAGTTGAAGACAAGTTAATCTCGAGTTTGGTAGCCAAGCCTCCCTAATTTTAATGAAGTTGTTGGTAGCTTCAGTTTATAAATAAGAAGGTGTAGGGCCTCATTAGGATTTGAATTTTTATTGTAGCCAAGAGGCATTTTCGAGCTTAAGATATTGTGACTGTTATTCTCATGTTATTTTTGACATTTTGGTGATAATGAAAAGGGTTTATTTGATCCAGCACTGAGTTGAATCACAGGGCTAGAGCTCTTGTGTTAGGGCCCAACCCTAGCAGCAGAGGTTCCTCTTCTTTTTGTACAAGTATCCTTAGATTAGAATCATAGATTAGCTGTTGAAATTATTTCTATTTTGTTTAATTTGCAAGTCTTTGAATGATTGGTTAGTTTTGCTTCCATTAGTTAGAGAAGTAGATTAGTGCTACAATAGTGAAATAAAAGACTTCAGAAAAACTTGTGACAGTGGCCTCATCCTCATCTCCCTCATGGGATCATGGTTGGAGGGCCCCAGTCTCGCAACCCCAAAAATAGAGTGATCTTTTAGTTATTACATAGCTTAGGGTTTCTTGTTGAGTAGGTCATTGTTCATGATTTCTTAGAAGCACTTGCAATTGTCATTTTGGTTTTTAAAGTTTGTTGTAGATTATAAATCATTCCATTCCATAGATTTCATCCCCAGCCATCGGTAAATCAGTTTCTCAAATTCAAATCATCTTTTCCTCAGTTACATAAAGTTGTGCATAAATGAAGAAATGAATATGTGTTGTTGCAAGAGTTGTTGATTAGGAGGGAGAAATCATTCCACCAGCCTCATCTAAGTCTTCTCCACCTCTCCCCAAGCCCTACCAACCATTAATTCAAATTTCTATTTTATATCCACCATGGACAACCACCTTGAGAAAATCCAACCATCCTGAAGAGTTGAGTCGATCCTTGGGTAGTGTGCACCTTCCCATGTTGTCGTTCTGTATTTTTGAGGTTGAGGGAGTAAACACCCACTTTGGAAGCTGGGATGTAGCCCTCCCACTTCAGAGAGGGATCTCTCTCTATGTGAATTCTAGGCTAGTTATGACTGCACTGATTGTTTTTGATTAAATGGTTTGGTTGATTTAATTGTTATAATTCCATTGGGATATGGAGTCTAAAGATTTAACTGGATTTGCATCAAATTTTAGAGGAGTTTCACGGGGAAATCTAGGTTGCACTAATTGGATCTTTCAAAAATTTAAATGGATTATGAGACAACATAAATGTAAGGTTCAGTAGAAATTGAGGAGCAATTAAGAATTCCTTAATTTGACTTCAGTAGAAAACATGTAAATTACTAACAGCCAAAATGGAGTGCTCTATGTAACATATTCTATTCATCACAGTTTCTGTTATGTAATTGAGATTTTCAGAAATAACAGAGAAAATAAAACAATGTTTAAACACATACACTGAAGAAACACATCACCATTTTGTCCACGACATGAATCATGTGAAAATGTCCCTGTATTATTGATGCTTCTAGTAACTTCAAAAAATACAAATTTGCAGAGGAAATTATATTCAGAAATCAACCCTTAATACTTCAAAGCTGAAGTATTTATACAAATAATTACAAAATCGTTACAAAATCACTGTCTCAACCGACAATGTATTATTAGCCTTATTTTAATCATTAAAATTTATCGTTGGCAGAAAAATAGGAAACATAGATAGCTGCAAGGAAATGTGGCTATGTTTTACTGGATTCGGTTGCTGAAACAACATGAAACTATGCTGCGTTGATGTGTTGGCTGTTGTTTTTAATGTATCCAAGTTACCCTTTAATCCAGTAAATCGAATAATTCTTCCCACTTTTTTTCATTTGGTATGGTTAATCTGATTACCCTATGGTAAATCTCATCAAACTCAGTATATTTGGCAAAAGTTGGTTTACTGTAAAAACATGTTTTATTTCATTCTCGATATAAAAGTCATTTGCCATGGTTACTAAAAATGTTCTTGCTGTCATACTGCCTTTTATACGACTGAACTTGACACTGCTTCTGGCCACTTCCTTCATTTTTCGAACATAATATTCTTGAGTGATCAATTTATCATTAATCACATATATGACAGGCAGTCCTTTCTAGATTAATGCTTCAATTCTGCCGGAAAACCTGTTCACTCCCAGCTCTAGTGTCTCACACCTATCTTCTAATTGATTAATGAGGTTCCTTTTAGTCAAAACTTTCTTGACTTCCAAAATAGTGGCAGTCTTGTCACTAATCCCTAATTCTTCAAGTTCATATTTAGTATTTGAATTCAGGAATCTGATGATATTGGAGGCTTCCGTGAGAATATCTCACATCTTTTCCCTTACTTGAACAATAGTTTATGTGGCCTTTTTCTATCATTTCTTTCTGTTCAAAAATGATTTGGATACATGGCAAAAATTTCATTCATAGAGTCTAGAATACCCATCCAAATGGTTTCCTTGGCTTGGGCCAAGGTCTAACCAATTGATGTATCCTTCTCCACCTTCTGTAATTTCTCCAACAATCTCTGGATTTCTGCACTTCAGTTAGACGAGAAGCTTCAACTCTGGCTTTCTGTTATTCTAAAGCTTTGATCTTCCCATGCAATATCTTGATCTCTTCTGACTGGATTGACATGTTCTCTAGTGTTTTTGTCACTTGTTCAACACTAGTAGTTTGAGTGGAAGAAGTGGTTGCAGTTGTTGTTCCTGTTGCTGGGAGCTGAGTGATGGGTATGGCATCCAGGGGGATAATGACCATCTTTTGAATCTGTTCTTTCTCTTTTATCATCTTTCCCGTCTCTGCCTCCATCTATCTGATCTGTATATTTTGCTCCATGATCAACTTCATCATGTCAACCTTCTGTGTCTCATTCTCTTCAATGTCTTTAGTCAAGGGATCCTCTGTGGCTGGCAGCTTAAGATGCTTTCTCAATGCTGCAAGATCCATATTTTTCTTCTTGATGATCTCCTCTAGAACATTTACATCTTTAGGATCATATCCTATCTTGACTACCAAATCTTCCAAATATTTGATTCGATTATCCTTTACGAAGGAGGATACCTTTTCCATTTTCAACTGGGACTAAATGTTGGCATATGAAACCACCAAATTAGACAATGACATGGCAATATTAGTTATTGTAGAAGAAATCGTCTCACCAATCTGCTTATGCATCTCCATTTGATTAATGGGATGGATATCTTTGGTGCTGAACTCAAATGTAGTACTCCTGTAATCTGTTGAATTTTTTGGATGTGGAATTTGGGCCTCAAGGAAGGCCATCTGCATCTTTCCCTGCTCTGTATTAAAAAATGATAGTAATCAACTTTGTGAGCTTGAAGTCTGCTTCCAAAACTGATTGTAGGTACTTTTTTTAAGAATATCATTCTTAAGTTTAATCTCTCGGTACCTATAAAAAACATAATTTTACTTATCTCCTTGGAAATAATGTGAATCTAGCTCTGTTTCCTTCTGACCTTGTGATACTGAAGCTCCAATAAGAGATGTAACAAATTTGCTGCTTGTAGGTGGTGAATCTGTAATTATAATGGAAGCATGATCTTCTATCTCCTTTTCAACATCTGTCCTAGGAGTCACTTTTTCCCTTTTCCTCTAACTGATCCTGAACTCTTTGGCTTCACTAACTGTTGTTTATGATGATCTCTCCTCTCTATGTCTTTTACTTGTTTTCTCATGAGGAGTGGGAGCCTGTAAACTTGAAGTAGAAAACAATTGTTCGTCAGCTTCTTGCAAAGTATTCTATGTCCATTCCAACTGATTTACATACTTTTCTATCTCAGGCCTTGAAGTATGGATATAGGGAGTAGTTTTGTTTTCTACTCTGAGATTTGAAATAATACCCTAAGGGTCATAAAACCATGTAAAACTCAGGCTAAATTTCATCTGTTTAAGCATTTGTCTGCCTCTTCTCCTGCTGTCCTGGTATTGCATATGAATGGGCCCACCTGTGTCTTTATGCGAAATTGTGACTTCTTCTTAGCCACCATCAGTGAATATCATCCAAATTTAACATTTGTCTGATGTATTCCAGGGAAAAAATCCTCATAAGGAGGTATTTTGGGAGTTTGTATGGTGCTAACTCACATCCATAAACTCTGATTTCAGTATAGTTTTGGTATAAATACCAATCTTCAGTCTTAGCCTGATCTGTCAGATGCAAAACGCTTTTGATATCTTCACTGATTCTGGGCTATGTAGAACTATTTAAAACATTCATATATGGGTGGAGAAACTCTTCAATGAACTATTTGTATGAGAATTCTTGCTGCTCTTTCATGACCAATGAATTCCAAATTATAACAGGCTGCTGGTTTCCCTCATCATCTAACTTACGCATTGCAACATTGAACCTGTCTGCTTGATAATAAAGCAACATGTAGATTAAAATGGAAGTGTAATTAAACACCTACTTTGTTAGAAATTTCAGAAACTACTCATGGATGCTATCAGCCAGAAATTCACTGAAATTGAACAAAATGGATGGTTTGTTGTCTCTAGAAAAAATAGAAAGGAAGCCTAGAATGGGTTCATCTACCCACTGATCAAAATAATAACCCAAAATGTATGAAATTATGGTTATAATATGTTTATCTTGATCAGGGAAGATTGAGGAAGTGTAAGGAGGTTCTTCTTGGGTAATTGGGCATTTTTAGGCAAGAAGATCTCAAAGATTTTGGATCTTGTAGCGAAATCAAGCTTATGATAAAGCTGGTTGAGGGCTTCTAGGGAAAAAGGGGCATTGTTTTCCAAAGGGGAAGCCAACATCATTTGGTTTATAGACTGGGCAGTAATGGTAAATAGGATGTCACCAGATGGGGTCATAATGGCTCTTTGGCCAAGGACATAACATGCTTGACATTTCCTAGCGAATTCAGGGGCATGGAAGGTTAGAGGGAAAATGTAATGAGGAAGATTGGACTCCCAGAGTCCAATTTCATTTGTTTTGTTAGCATGTTTGTCCTCCAACCAACAATAGAGCTCTAAAAACTCACAGTCGCTCTGTGTTTCACTGATCTGATAATCCTTGTCATTCAAAGGAATGTGATCTAAATCTATGGAGGGAGGGATTAATGGATTGATAGGTTTCTTCTGGGTTTTTATCTTTGGAGGCATCATTAGATCAATGAAAGATAATAGTAATTGATAGGATAACTTACTGGGAACAATATGAGGTAATGGGTTGTTAGGGGAAGGGGACAGAGGGCTGTGAATTTCAATCTTGGTATGGTTCTACAAATACTTTGAAAATGATCGCTTAGCAGAAACTAAGAATTATGGAGAATGAGTAGTGAAAGAGACAATTGAAGAAATAAATTAAATGGCCAACGGTAATTTTGCCAGGAACATATTTAATTGGGAAATGGGTATGCGATGTGGCGAGAGGTGAGTGGTAGAAGTGTCGGGGTAGGGAAATGATCGCACAGATGAGGTGAAGGTGGTTTCAGAGGGGGTAGAGGGTGTAAGAGATATGGCGAGGGGGTGGGGTGGGTTCAAAATGAGGAGAGGGCGCCATGTATGGATGGGGCCCGACGAGGAAAAGTTCCTTTTCGGAACCCCCCCGGTGGTAAAGGTAGGATGGAGAGGGGGGGCCGAAAGCAAATGAGGGTCGTGGATCGTGAGGGTGGAAAATCCCGATGCTCTGACAGCAGTGTCCTTTAACCATATATGACAAAACCATCTTGTCCATATGCGCTTTTTGATCTTTTACTCTTGAACTTAGGATAATATTTGTGATATGAAATATGTCAAATACTTTATCCACATCTTACCTTTTTACCTTTTACAATGTCATTAAAACTTAGGATAAAATGGCACATAAGCATATTTATAAACCAACTATTTTTGCCTACCCTTTAACTAAACTAACATTTTTATTCTTCTAAGGGGTGCACTTAGACTAGCAAACCCATATTATTTTCTTTTATGAAAAATGAAAAACTATCTAAATCCTATCACTTATTTCTCCTATTGATTTAGATTAAACAGTTGAATCAATGTCATTTTCTACCTAACTACTGATTTACCAAGATTAAACTATTTGGCAAATCTTTATTCTCTAGTCTAATTTATAGAAATTTAAACATGTTTAACCATGATTATATTGTATGATTAAACAAATAACTAGTCATTTTGACATTTTAAACAAGCTGCACATAACCTTTATTTATCAATGATGAAGAAAACTATCTATCAGTAGTGACATTTAGGCTTGCAGGACTTTTAGTATTATATCTTTTTGTTTTTCTTTCTTTTGATGGGGTTCAATATTTTATTCTTTTTTTAATGTTTTTGTTTTCCTCTTTTTATTTATACCCTCTTTTCATTTTTATTTATTTTTCTTTTATTTGGAAATCATTTGTAGATTGAAAATTATTTACAATATAATATTTCTAATATAAAATACTCAATGACCTTGAGATCCTATAAATTATAGGACCATAACAGTGGCTCCAGTTGGGGATGGCACTCTCCCTGTGAGGTGCCAAGAACATTTGATCAATAGCCTTGAGTGTTCTTTTTCAGCAATATCCACACCTGATTTATTTTGTTGTAGTACTTATGGTAACATATCAATTGAAGCTTAGGGCCTTCTCTGCGAGCTTCAACTTCTATCAATAGGTCACCCAATCAAAATAATAAAAACAATGATATTTACAATGATTTGATGCTAGAAAATTTATATTGCTAAGAGAAATAGTGCTTCAACATTTTTCCATTCACAGGTCCACCAGGCATTTCTGTTCCATCTAGATGTTTGAGAAAAAATGCATTGTGTCCTCTAAAAGCATCAATGATATAAGGTCCTGTCCACAGATTGTCAAATTTTCCATGCTTTCCTTTGTCCTCTCTTCTAGAATCCCACTTTAAAACTCTATCACCCAAAGTGAAATCATCTGCTTTAGTTCTTCTATCAAAAATCTTTTTGATATTCTCCTGGATGACCTGAGCTTTATTGTAGACTTCTTCCCTGGATTGTTGCAATTGAATTGTCTGATCAATCCTCCTCTGGATGTCATTTGTCTCAACCTACAACTCCTGAATTATATTCATAACTGGAACTCCCAAAGAGGATGGAAAAACAACATCCATCCCATAAACCAATTGGTATGGTGAGATGCCAATTAATTTCTTTGTTGTGAGTCTATCAGCCCAAAGTGCATTTATTAACTTGTTGTGCCATGACTTTTTGTTCTCTTCTAGCTGCTTTTTAATAATGTTTACAAGACTCTTATTTGAAGATTCAGCGAACCCATTACCCTATGGTAATAAGCAGTTGAATGTACCAAAGTAATATGATACTTATTGCAGAATCTATCATTTTCTTGGATTTAAAAACTGCAATATTATCTGTAATGAGCTTGTTGGGACAACCAAATTTAGACAAAATATTGTTTTCCAGAAATTTGATAATGACAACATCAGTAGCTAATCTGGAAGGTGTGGCCTCAATCCATTTAGTGAAGTAATCGGTAGTTGTGAGGATCCATTTGTGTTGGGCAGAGGATGGTGGGTGGATTTCTCCAATGAAATCCAATCCCCATTGTTGGAAAGGACTTTCAACAGATATGGGTTTCAAAGGCAGAGGCAATAGTTTTCTTTTTCCCTCAAATATTTGGGATTTGTGGCAAGAGGTTACCTTCTTATGAACATTAGGGAAAAGAGTAGGCTAGTAAAAACCAGCTCTAAGGATCTTATTAGCAATGGTTTTCCAGTATATATGTCCATCGCAATCACCTTCATGGAATTCTTGCATTGTTCTTTCTGCATCATCTTTCAATAGACACTTTAGTAAAATACCACCAACATATTTCCAATATAAAACATTATCTATGATGCAAAATTTCACTGCTTTCAATTTTAGAAATCTAGCCTTTGTCTTAGTTAAACCAGGAGGAGCATTTAAATTGAATAAAACAAAAATGAGGTCTGCATACCAGGGTGAGGTCATAAAGCCTCATCTAATTGTGGAGTCGCATGTTCCTCTTGATCATCTAATGCAGCTACAAAGTTGATATCCAATGCATTAAAGTTAGATTCAACCATCAATTTGGCTAACCCTTGTCGTTTGATAAGATTAGTGGGATTGATTTCCATGTCATACTCAAGAATGATGGCAATCCATTTGCCTCTTTTACCATCTGGTCCATTTTGGGTTAAAATATCCTTAACCACAACATTTGGTACATAAGCAATTATGTGAGAATGGAGGATATACACTCCGAAGTCTTTGATTTCTTTTATTAATGTGAAGGCTTGTTTTTCCATTATATTATATTTGAGTGTAGCATCCCTTAAAGCCTTGCTGAAGAAAGCAATGGGCTGTTCAAATCCATCATTATTTTTTTGTAAGAGGACAACTGCAACAGTGTGTTCAAAAGTAAATGAAAAGATTATAAATTCCTAAGTGAAATTTGGATATATTAGGGCTGGTGCTTTTGTCAATGCTTGTTTAACTTGATCAAATGATTGCCTAGCCTCAATGTTCCATCTTATTTCTGAGTCTCTTTTCAACATATTTGTTATGTTTTTGAGGAGTTCTGCAAGGTTGGGGATGAATCTCCTTAGGAAGTTTATTCTGCCAATAAATGATTGAAGTTCCTTAATGTTTCTAGGATGGTTGATTTTCAAAATAGCTTCAATCCTTTTGGGATCAATTCTGATACCTTCCTTAGAGATGATATGACCAAGAAGTTTTCCCTCTTCAAGGCCAAACAATGTTTTCTTAGGATTTAGTGAAATACCAAACCTTATGCATTTCTCAAATACTTTTCTTAGATGTAACAAATGTTCTTCATCAGTTTTGGAATAAACAGTAATGTCATCTAGATAGATCACAATAAACTTGCCAATTTCATTAGCAAAAGCAATATCCATTTCTATTTGAAATGTGGCTCCAACATTCATTAACCCAAAAGGCATCTTCACATACGTGAAGGTACCCCATGGAGTAGTAAAGGCTATCTTATCTTGATCATCAGGGTGGACTAAAACTTGATTATAGCCTAAGAAACCGTCTAATAAAGAAATCCTAGAAGATCCAACTACCTTCTGTAGAATATGATCCATTTTTGGTAAAGGGTAGTTTTCCTTTAGGGAAACTTTATTAAGGTTTCTAAAATATATGCATAATCTGATTTCACCCGTTTTCTTCCTAATTGGAAACCCATTTAGAATACCTAAGAGGTACTATGATTTTAGAGTCATACATTCTCGTAATTTCTTTCTCAATTAGAGGCATCAGGACTGGGATTATTCTTCGAAGCTTTTGTTTAAATGGTTTCTGATCCTCTTTAATTGGAATTTTATGTTGTATAATCCTTGTATCATAACTTTTTAGATCTTCATAGATCCAGGCAAAAACATCACTGAATTCCTTGAATAAAGCAATGCATTTTTGTTTTTCAGTAGTTGGGAGTGATTTGGACAGTTTTATAATTTTAGGATCTTTTTCACTTCCTATGTTGCATTCTTCTACTATTTCCCTTGTGGGTTCAATCTTAGGTTTCTTAGACACATCATTAAAATCAAATAATTTTTGTAGTGGAACTAAACCTCTAGGTAAAACATTATCCTTTAACTGAAGTGTTTCAAACTCTTATTTTTCTGGATCTCTCTCATGTAATTCTAATTTATTTACAACTTTATTTATATGCATATTTACATCTAAATTTTCTAACTGCCTTTCTACATCAGAATGTACAACTATTTGATTTCCTACTTCAGAATCTAAGTCTATACTATCATCTTCAAATTCATTCTTAAATTGCAGAAAACTTTCAATTTGTTTATCACTGCCAAACACCTGCCAATACTTCATATTATCTAGTATAGCTGGTCGATGTTTCATTTCCACTGTATATTATTGATTAGGGTAAGGCATTTTATAGGATCTACTTGAAAAAGACACACTATTAGCCAAGATATTCTGATTTCTAGGAATTGCAGAAAGGTCATATTCCACAAAGCTCTCTAGAAAATCAAGCACAACATTTCTGTATGCTCTCAATCTAGGGTGTTTCACCGAATACTCTCCTTTAATTTGTTTTATGATTAACTCAACATCCCCTTGAATGGAGATTCTCTTGACACCTAATTTTTTCAACAACTGCAATCCTAATTTAAGGGCTTCATACTCAACTGTGTTATTTGTGCATTGAAAATTGATCTTATAGGAATGACGTTCAACATGCTTATTTCCTGTGTTTTCCACCCATACTCCTACTCTAGAACCATCTTTGCTACAAGCACCATCAAAGATCATGTTCCAAAGAGGTTTAGGAAGAGTGTTTTGTTCAATAGTTTGTGTTTGGTTTGGATCTATTTTAGAAATCGTAGTTTCTGCTTTGATCACCTGAGTGTTGATGTCTCCATCATTATAAAGAATGAAAGAGTCCAAATCTGAGTGGACATAGTAAATAGTATAGTTGTGAGGCTTCTCTTGGCTAATCACCATGAATTTCATCAAAGTTTCCCTATATAATCTTCTTTGCTGACCAAAGACTGGTATGGTGGCAAAGGTCATATCCATTTGTAGGGTCCCTTGTAATTTTGCTCCCCATGAGCATGAAAAAAGCATGCCATACTTAGGGGGGATATCTGCAACCACTATGTCCATTACCAGACTTTTGGCTGGGATTTGAGCTAAAGTAACACATAGGTCTTTGTTGATACCTAAACATCTTACTTTGCTGGAATCAAAGGAATATAAGTCTTTATAAGGTCTGGTAATGTCAAGTCCTAGTTTCTCCATAACAAATTTAGGCATTAAATTCTGGGAAGCACCTGAATCTAACATAGCATTATAGAGAATCTTGTCATGAATATTTATGCTAACATAGAATGGAGGAACACCTGCTTCCTGTAGTTTGCCCTCAACTTCTTGCCCAAATAAGAGTTCAGACTGGTCATCATTTAAATTAACAGAAATTGTGTTTTCCCCTATTTTAGATCTTTCAACACTTGAGGTTTGTACATATTTTTGTTCATTAACTCTGTTAGGGGAATGAGAATTTTCAGTTTTGCTAATTCATTCTCAATGTTGAACGATGTTTGAATCTTAATCAGACTGGGAAGATCTGATTGATTTGTAATTTCTTTTGATATAGGCTCTTTTCATTAACTTGTGGTTGGGATATTAGTTTGAGTAGTTTTGGAAACACTATCAACTATCTTTTTGACATGAGCTTCTCCTTTCCTTTTACCAAAATTATCAACAGTCTTCTTAGGAGAATTATGTGTGGTTTTCTTAGCATCAATGTCAGAGGATTTCTTAGCATGATTATTAGAGTTCTTACTGTTGAGATTGTCTTAATTCTTTTTGCTCCTAAGGTTATATTGCATATGAAATTCCATAATAACATTCTCAAAACCTTGTTTATATTCATCTAATTCCTCAGAGTCAAGTTCAATTTGAGTGAGGAGGAAAAGTTCTTGCTCCTCTCGAGTGAGAAAAATAGTTTCGTCATCATTTATTCCCATCAGATTTATTTGACTGTCATCTAAATCTTCAATAATATTACCCTCATCATTAGTATAGTTTTCCTAAAAAGGAGGCCAAACCTTCTAGTCTGGACCTTTTTGCTCTCGTTGTTTGATTTGGGGAACATTTCTTCTGAAATTTTGATTCCTATTTTAAGGAGCAGTTTTATTTTCTCTCATTTGAGCTTGAGCATTTATGTTTACTCTTTGCACAATTTTTTCTACTAGCCTTACTAGGTTATCAATTTTGTGATCAGAAGTAGAAGTGGAAGGCTCTTCTTTAATGGTAACCTTGCTTTCAGACTTCAATTTAGCCTTTTTAGCTAAGATGTTAGCTTCAAGTTTTATAGCATTGGCTT
The DNA here is from genome assembly GCA_031772625.1 of Pinus tabuliformis. Lineage (NCBI taxonomy): Eukaryota > Viridiplantae > Streptophyta > Pinopsida > Pinales > Pinaceae > Pinus > Pinus tabuliformis. The sequence continues at coordinate 1,899,686,800 of CM062817.1, forward strand.
GCATTTTTTCTAAAGTTGCAATGTCTCTCTCTCTAAGTTGATACTCCATGTCTACATCAAAACCATGAGGAAAATCAATTAAATCTAGGCTAGGGGAGGGTTTGATGTCTGTAGGAATTTCATTGTAAACATTGTTAAACTGTTCACAGTATTCCTCCACAGTTTCATTGAGCTTTCTTTTCAGACTTTTGTATTCATTTAGGAGTTGAAGTGGATTTTTCTTGTAAAAGTTTGATGGAATGCATCAAGATTGGCTATTCTTTCCGCAGGTAAACTCATAAACCATTTTTTGACATCACCTCCTAGACTTTGAGAAAACAGTCTCATCTTTACATCAGCCTCATCTACTTCCTGAAGGTCAAAAACATTATTCATTCTATCCACATGTTGTTGAGTAGTATGAGAAGTAGCATTATCAAAGGTTAGAATTTTGGACTGATAATCTGTAGGCATAGCATTTAGCTAGCCTGGCAACACCAAAGGTGCATACCTACTTGCCATAGCTGGTCTGAGAGATTGAGTGGAATATGGACCTGTAGAAGGCGTAGTTGTGATAACTACAGGGATAGTAGGAACAACAGTCTGGGATATTACAGGTGAAAAAGTAGAGACTATAGAATGAGTAGGACTATGGGGTTGTAGATTAACATAATGGGAAGATTGGGCGGAAAAAGAAGTTGGTGCAATTATTAAAGTTGAAAATTCAACAGATTGTTGAATATAAGCTTCATCAATGGCTTGGTTCAAAACCGAAACTAGATCCTGTAATTTATCAAATTGTTGTAGGTATTCTAAATCAGGATCTAATTCAAGAGGTTGAGCTTGGGGTATATATGGTTGTAGTAAATCTTTCTAAATGACAGTTTGATTTACAAAGCTCTCAGATTTTGTCCTAAACAAACTATGCTGGAAAGGCAAATCAAACTCTATGTCTTGAATAGTTTCAAACTTCTCTGGAAGAGAGTTAGACCTAGACAAAGGACTATTCTCAGGAAGAGAATTGAACCTAGACAAAGGACTATTACTACCCTGACTCTCTGTAAGACTTTTCTTTCTCACTAATTTCTCTGGATTATCTAAAAATTCAGTAGGGTTGGGATCTGGGTGAGCTCTAGTGAAAATTCTTTTAGGAGCCAGATCTATTGAAAACTTATCACACAACTAATAAAATCAAAATTAATAACACACTCAAATATATACAAGATTACAACCTCAGATCATGTATTTCATTGTGATATAAGAGTTTTGATTTACAGAAATACTGATTAGATACTAGGGCATAATGATTTTTCCATTAAAAAAGTATTCTTCCCCAGTATGGTTGCCACTAAGTTGCCGTTCTGTATTTTTGAGGTCGAGGGAGTAAACACACAATGTAGAAATTTCTCTATAGATCAGCTAGCTCTAATACCATGTAGAAATTCTGCAAATTCTCTACAAATCTCGCACTAAGATCATATAGAAAATGTAACTGTAGATTAACCCTATAATGCAATATACCAAAGAAAAATACTATAATCTACTTCTACTATCAATTTACGGAAGCTTAAAGATCGAGCTGAATTAGAGCTGAACACATATGACCATAAGACGAAGAATCAATGCACATGAAACACAAAAAATACTCAGGGGAAAGCCTCAACTAAAAAGCCCACTATTTGTATTATCATACAAGGTGGAAATACATCAGAATTATACAAATCCTTAGCTCTCACAACTAGCCAGCTCTCAGTACAATCCTCCTGGATGCTCACAGGAAATCAAAGCTTCTCACAAACCTTCTCCTCTACCCTTCAAGCTCCTATTTCCTTGCATAGTTCCTCTGGGATGATCTCCTTCACCTAGTGGAACATTGCTCTCACACACTGCTCTAACACATTGTCAGAACTGCGCAATCCTCAAGGAACCTTACCTTGACTACATGCACGAGTTTCCTTTATAGGAAAACACATGCAACTGATAGTACATTGTCCTTGACATTTAGCTCAGCTGGGTATTTCTCAGAACATACATGCATGAGTTTCTGATGAGGGAATATTTAGTTATCTGGAGTACACTGGTTGAGTGCATGCATGCATCAACTGACTGATAACTCACAATTAGTTCCTCAAACAGTTTGGAACTAATTTAACTGGACTTAACTCAGTACACTGAGTTAACTAATTACAACTCAAATATAACTCAATCTTATCTCCTTAATTAAGGGATAATCTCCTTAATTTAAGGGATAACTCTTGCATGACTTCAGAAAGACTTCTAACTTGAATTTCTCCAACTAATTAATCCATAATGAATTAATGAATTATTTCCAAGCATTTGGTGAGACTAAATTCGATTTTAATTCAAGGACAAATTAAAATTGGAATATTCTAGATTCTATTTTTATAATTTCTTGTTGCTATTTTCAACACATAGGACAACATCAAAACCACTTTGGAAGCTGGAATCTAGCCCTGCCAGCTTTAGAGAGGGATCTCTCTCTAAAATTTAGCTATGTTTTATGTGAATTTTAGGCTAGTTATGATTGCATTGATTGTTTTTTATTGAATGGTTTGGTTGATTTAATTGTTATTATTCCATTGGGATATGGAGTCTAAATATTTAATTGGATTTGCATCAAATTTTAGAGGAGTTTCACAGGGTAAGCTAGGTTGCACTAATTGGACCTTTCAAAAATTTAAATGGAGTATGAGACAACAGAAATGTAATATTCAGTAGAAATTAAGGAGCAACTAAGAATTCCTTAATTTGACTTCACCAGAAAACATGTAGATTAATAACAGCCAGGATAGGGTGCTTTATGTAACATATCCTATTCATCACAGTTTCTGTTATGTAATTGAGATTTTCAGAAATAAAAGAGAAAGGAAAACAATGTTTAAACACATACACTTAAGAAACACATCACCATTTTGTACACCACATGGATCCTGTGAAAATGTCCCTATATTATTGATGCTTCGAGCAACTTCAAAAATTACAATTTGTAAAGGAAATTATATTTAGATATCAACTCTTAATAGTTCAAATAGTGAAGTATTTATACAACTAATTACAGAATCGCTGTCTCAACCGATAATGTATTATAGCCTTATTTTAAAGAATAAAATTTATCATTGGTAGAAAAATAGGCAATGTAGACAGCTGCATGGAAAGGTGGCTCTGTTTTGGTGGATTTAGTTACTGAATCAACCTAAAAATGTGTTGTGTTGATGTGCTGGTCGTTGTGATGGTTGCTGTTTTTATTGTATCCAAATTACCCTTTAATCCAGTAAATCACATAATTATTCCAACCTTTTTTTCAGCTAGCATGGTTAATTTAATTACCCTCTAGTAAATCTCATCAACCTCAGTATATTTGACAAAAGTTGGTTTTACTGTAAAAACATGTTTTACTTCATTCTGGATATAAAAGTCATTTGCCATGGTTTCTAAAAATGTTCTTGTTGTCATACTACCTTTTATACCACTAAACTTGACACTACTTCTGACCACTACCTTCAATTTTAGAAAATAATCTTCTTGAGTGATCAATTTATCATTAATCACATATATAACGGGCAGTCCTTTCTGGATTAATGTTTCAATTCTGCTGGAAAACCTGTTCACTCCCAGCTTTAATGTCTCACACCTTTCTTCCAATTGATCAATGAGGTTCCTTTTAGTCAAAACTTTCTTGACTTCCAAAATAGTGGCAGTCCTGTCACTAATTCCTAATTCTTCAAGTTCATATTTAGTCTTCGAATTCAGGAATATGATGATATTGGAGGCTTTCGTGGGCATATCTCCCAGCTTTTCCCTTACCCGAATAATGGTTTATGTAGCCTTTTCTATCAATTCTTCCTGTTCAAAAGTGATTTGGGTACATGGCCAAATCTCATTCATAGAGTCTAGAATACCCATCCATATGGTTTCCTTGGCTTGGGCCAAGGTCTAACCAATTGATGTATCCTTCTCCACCTTCTGTAATTTCTCAACCAATCTCTGTGATTTCTACACTTCAGCTAGATGAGAAGCTTCAGCTCTGGCTTTTTTTTCTTCTAGAGCTTTGAGCTCCCCATGCAATGTATTGATCTGTTCTGACTGGATTGACATGTTCTCTAGTGTTTTTGTCACTTGTTCAACACTAATAGTTTGAATGGAAGAACTGGTTTCATTTGTTGTTCCTGTTACTGGGCGATGAGTGATGGGTATGGCATCCAGGAGGACAATGGCCATGTTCTGACTATGTTCTTTCTCTTTTATCATCTTTTCCATCTTTGCCTCCATTTGTCTGATCTGTATATTCTGCTCTATGATTAGCTTCATCATGTCATCCTTTTGTGTCTCATTCTCTTCAATGTCTTTAGTCAAGGGATCCTCTATGGCTGGCAACTTAAGCTGCTTTCTTAATGCTGCAATATCCAGATTTTTCTTCTTGATGATCTCCTCTGCAACATTTACATCTTTAGGATCATATCCTATCTTGACTACCAAATCTTCCAAAGATTTGATCCTATTATCCTTTGCTAAGGAGGATACCTTTTCCATTTTCAACTGGGACTGAATGTTGGCATATGAAACCTGCAACTTAGATAATGACATGGCAGTATTAGTTAATGTAGAAGAAATCATCTCACCAGTCTGCTTATGCATCTCCATTTGATCAATGGGATGGATATCTTTGGTGCTAACTCAAATGTAGTACTCCTGTAATCCGTTGATGTTTTTGGATGTGGAATTTGTGCCTTAAGGAAGGCCATCTGCATCTTTTCCTGCTCTGTATCAGAAATTGAAAGTAATATACATTGTGAGCGTGAAGTCTGCTTCCAAAACTGATTATGGTATCGTTTTTAAGAATCTCATTCTTAAGTTTAATCTCTCAGTACCTATCAAAAACAGTCTTTTCCTTCTCTCCTTGGACATTCTGTGAATCTAGCTCTGTTTCCTTCTAACCTTGTGATGCTGAAGTTCTAATAGGAGATGTAACAAATTTGCTGCTTGTAGGTGGTGAATCTGTAATTATAATGGCAACATGATCTTCTGTCTCCTTTTCAACATCTGTCCTAGGAGTCACTTTTTCCCTTTTCCTGTAACTGATCCTGAACTCTTTGGCCTCACTACCTGTTATTGATGATGATCCCTCCTCTCTGTTAATTTTACTTGTTTTCTCCTGAGGAGTGGGAGTCTATAAACTTGAAGTAGAAAACAATTGTTCTTCAGCTTCTTGCAAAGTATTCTCTACCCATTCCAACTGATTTGCATACTTTTCTATCTCAGGCCTTGAAGTATGGATATAGGGAGTAGTTTTGTTTTCTACTCTAAGCTTTGAAATAATACCCCAATGGTCATAAGACCATGTAAAACTCAGGCTGAATTTCATCTCTTTAAGCATTTTGTTTCCCTCTTCTCCTGTTGTCTTGGTATTGCATATGAATGGGCCCACCTGTGTCTTTATGCGAAATTGTGACTTCTTCTTAGCCACCACAAAGTGAATATCATCTGAATTTAGAATTTGTCTAATGTATTCCAGGGAAAAAATCCTCTTAGGGAGGTATTTTGGGAGTTCGTATGGTGCTAACTCGCATCCATAAACTCTGATTTTAGTATAGTTTTGGTATAAATACCGTTCTTGAGTCTTAGCCTGATCTGTCAAATGCAAAACTATTTTAATATCTTCACTGATTTTGGGTTGTGTAGAACTATTTAAAACATTCATAACTTGGTGGATAAACTCTTCAAATGAATTGTTTGTATGAGAATTCTTGCTTCTCTTTCATGACCAATGAAGTCCAAAATATCACTGGCTGCTACTTTCCCTCATCATCTAGCTTATGCATTGCAAAACTGAACCTGTTTGCTTGATAATAAAGAAACATGTAGATTAAAATGGAAGTGTAATTAAACACTTGCTTTGTTGAAAATTCCAAAAACTGCTCATGGATGCTATCAACCAGAAATTGACTGAAATTAAACAAAATGGATGATTTGCTGTCTATGGAAGAAATAGAAAGGAAGCCTAGAATGGGTTCATCTACCCACTGATCAGAATAATAACCCAAATGTATGAAATTATGGTTATAATCTGTTTAGCTTGATCAGGGAACATTGAGGAAGGGTAAGGAGGATTCTTCATGGGTAATTGGGCATTTTCAAGCAAGAAGATCTCAAAGCTGGGTGAGGGCTTCTAGGGAAAAGGGGCACTATTTTCCATAGGGGGAGCCAACATCATTTGGTTTATAGACTGGGCAGTAATGGTAAACATGATGTCGCCAAATGGGGCCATAATGGCTCTTTGGCTAGGGACATAACATGCTTGACATTTCCTAGTGAATTCAGGGGCATTGCAAAACTGAACCTGTCTACTTGATAATAAAGAAACATGTAGATTAAAATGGAAGTGTAATTAAAAACCTGCTCTGTTGGAAATTTTAGAAACTACTCATGGATGCTATCAGCCAAAAATTGATTGAAATTGAACAAAATGGATGGTTTGTTGTCTGTGGAAAAAATAGAAAGGAAGCCTAGAATGGGTTCATTTACCCACTGATCAAAATAATAACCCAAAATGTATGAAAGTATGGTTATAATTTATTTATCTTGATCAGGGAAGGTTGAGGAGAGGTAAGGAGGATTCTTCTTGGGTAATTAGGCAATTTCAGGCAAGAAGATCCCAAAGATTTTGGATCTTGTAGTGAAATCAAGTTTCTGATAAAGCTGGTTGAGGGCTTTTAGGGAAGGAGGGGCATTGTTTTCCACAGGGTAAGCCAACATCATTTGGTTTATAGACTGGGAAATAATGGTAAACATGATGTCACTATATGGGGCCATAATGGCTCTTTGACCAGGGACATAACAAGCTTGACATTTCCTAGTGAATTCAGGGGCATGGAAGGTTAGAGGGAAAACGTAATGAGGAAGATTGGATTTCCAGAGTCCAATTTCATTTGTTTTGTCAGCATGTTTGTCCTCCAACCAATAGTAGAGCTCTAAAAACTCACAGTCGCACTGTGTTTCATTGATCCGATAATCCCTATCAGCTAAAGGAATGTGATCTAAATCTATGGAGGGAGGGATCAATGGATTGACAGGTTTTTCTTGGGTTTTTCTCTTTGGAGGCATGATTAGATCAGTGAAAGATAACAATAATATACATGATAGCTTAGCAGGAACAGTATGAGATAATGATTTTTCAGGGGAAGGAGACAGAGGGCTATGAATTTCAATCTTGGTCTAGTTCTGCGAATGCTTTGAAAATGGTCGCTTAGCAGAAATTGGGAATTATGGAGAATTAGCAACGAAAGAAACAATTGAAAACTATTAAGGGATTTTAAGCAAATATGGGAAGTTCCGTCGGAGGTGGAGCGGGACCGTTAAAGGGTAATGGTTACATGGGAGAAGAAATTAAATGCCCAACGGTAATTTTTCTGGGAACATATTTAATTGGGCAACGAGTATGCAACATGGCGGGAGATGAGTGGCAGAGGTGTCGGGTAGGGACATGATCACACAGATGAGGGGAAGGTCGTTTAAGAGGGGGTAGAAGGTTAGTGGTATGGCAAGGGGGGGTGCGGAATGAGGAGAGGGCACCACGTATGGACGGGGCCCGACAGTGAAAAATTCCTCTTCGAACCCTCCCCCTAGCGGTAAATTTAGGATGGAAAGGGGCGGCCAAAAGCAAATGAGGGCCGTGGATTGTGAGGGTGGAAAATCCTAATGCTCTGACAACAACGTCCTTTAACCATACACGACAAAACCATCTTGTCCATATGCGCTTTTTGATCTTTTTCTCTTGAACTTAGGATAGTATTTGTGATATGAACTATGTCAAATAATTTATCCACATCGTACCATTTTAGCTTTTACAATGTCATTAAAACTTAGGATAAAATGACACATAAGCATATTTATAAACCAACTATTTTTTCCTACCCTTTAACTAAACTAACATTTTTTATTCTTATAAGGGGTGCACTTAGACTAGCAAACCCATATTATTTTATTTTATGAAAAATGAAAAAACATCTAAATCCTATCACTTATTTCTCCTATTGATTCAGATTAAGCAGTTGAATCAATGTCCTTTTCTACCCAACTACTGATTTACCAAGATTAAATTGTTTGGCAAATCTTTACTCTCTAGTCTAATTTACAGAAATTTAAACATGTTTAACCATGATTATACTGTATGATTAAACAGATAATTAGTCATTGTGGCATTTTAAACAAGCTACACACAACCTTTATTTATCAATGATGAAGAAAACTACCTATTAGTAGTGGCATTTAGGCTTGCGACACTTTTAGTATTATTTCTTCTTCTTTTGTTTCTTTTGATGGGGTTCATTTTTCTAAATTTTATTTATTTATTATTTATTATTTTATTTTATTTTATGTAAGACTAATTTTATTAAGAAAAAGAAAAATATAATTACACCGAGGCCCCGCCTCAACCGCTGTTGCTAGAGTTCATCAAAACAGTTGAAACTACCCCAGGTTGGGGAAACTAGTTTGACATTGCAAAAATAGCAAACATATCTCTCGGAACTGTCATCAACGGAAACCCATACTTCGGACTTGGATCCATGTTTTGAAGCCAAACCCAGAAAAAGATACAACTCAGCACCACCGGACTCGACAATAGAACAACAAATCCATTGATCAGACAAACAAACAGCAAAAACATCAAATGACTAGACCAACCCGTCATCAGCGGAAGGCTGAGCTGGCTCGTGGGTGGCAACGGATGCCACGTGGCGTCATTTGTTGTCATCCTCGTCAGGTGTCTCCTCGACAATGAGGCAGGCATACTGGTCCCAATATTCATCTTTCTCTGCCACGTCGCCCTTCTCAGCACCACCTGGAGGCCCCCCTGCATGCTGGGTGTCGCTCGAACTGCCAGCGAACCCCACCGTCAAAGAAACTCCTGCAGAGCTGCCACCAGCCCACTGAATGTCACCTGCGTGAGCTTCTCCACCATGCAGTCTGCTGTGACTTGCGCCCCCGCCATCATCCTTTGACTTTTTCTCAGAACCCCTTCCCATTTCCGGAATTCTCACCTCCTGTGAGTGCTCTTCAGAATTTCTCGCTTGTTCACTATTCAACGCATCTTCTTCAGAGAAAACGATAGTCACAATGGTAGTTATAATGGGTCTATTTAGACATCTTTGGAACCTGAATTGGGTCGCATGAGGGACAGGGCCTGGACGCAGCTGAGAAATTGCAGAATGGAGCCTAAAATCGCTGTGTGGAGCCATTGAGGCCGACCCTTGCCCCCGCCCACTGCGCGTATGGGGATAATGACTATGCGGCAACCTGGGGGGAGGCAAGTTTTCATGGTGCTGAGGGGGAGAGGCGGGAGCCAAGCTTTGCGCTGCCTGAGGGTGAGCACTGCCACCTCGAGTTCCTCCTCGGCGACTCCTCATGCGGTGACGGACCATACCAGTGAGGTTGGAGAGCAAATCAGCTGGATAAGCGGTCGGGAGGGATGACTGGTTGTGAAGACAGGGCTCCTGAGCAGGATTTACAGGGCAGTGCTTGGAGTGGGAGAAATGGTGCCCATTTCCGAGATCAATGCAACAGAGGTGCCAACATCGTCTCCCTGTAGCTGTTCTACTACAAGAAAATTCAGCCTGTGGCGGACAATAGCTAAGGAACGGGGGATGAACTGAAGGTTCAGGAGGCGCCATTTGAATTTCAGCTGTTTCCAACTCTCGGCCTGAGGGGCCATTTATTGCAACATGCACGCTGGCCAGGTTTCGTCTGAGATGAGCCTGGATCAGAGCGCATTTCACCGCCTGGCAAGTCCTTGCGCCGACAATCCTAATGGTGACCATTAATGTTCTTGGGATACACCCGCATCCGGGTTTGTTTTCCTCTTTTTATTTATACCCTCTTTTCATTTTTATTCTACTTTTTGATTTATTTGGAAATCATTTGCATATTCACAACTATTTATAATATAATATTTCTGAGATAAAATACTCAATCACCTTGAGATAATTTAAATTATAGGACCCTAACACCCGATACCTTATACCTTCCAAGTACTTCCTTTTACCTTCCCTACCTTCCTACAACTTTCAGCTCAGTTTCCTGTAGTAAACCAGGACATCCTATAGTAACTATAGGAAATCCTGTAGCAACTACAAGAAACACTGTAGCAGCCTGTTTTAGACTGTTTTGGGAAGAAATAGTGATCAAAGCCTAGGGTAGGCCTTCAACTTGACCTCCATACCCCTCAATGCCAGTTTGACCAGTTTACATTTCTAAATTAAAAACCAAAAAATTCTTTTCTGCAATATTTAGCTAATGCATGGATACGTCAGTCTTAGCAATGTTAGGATCATTCCATGCCTACTTAGTCCAGATAACTAGATGATAGAATACAAGGTTAAATTAGGTCTCTTCTGCAAGTAATGTGTGTTAATTCCTAGTTAGGTGATTTCATGTCATTTTCATAGCACTTTCTATTCAGCACTTTAATTTCCTTAACATAGGCAAGCATTTACTTTCTGCATTAAAGATAGTTTTACATTTATTGTCAGTAGTCAACCTCCTTCTATTCAATAAAAGACTTGTTTGAAAAACCGTAGTTGTCTATCACCCCAGTTGAGAAGTGACAAGAGTAGATTGTTGCATCTGTTGTGCATATAGCACTCTCACCTCCAAGTTTTAATGAACCTCGGGTTGATAAAGTAAAGTTGTTCGCCCTAGGAGTTGCAACATCCTTGTTGCAATAATTGGGCTCATCACAACCAACTCAAAAATGTTCATCATGTATGGTGCCTTGGACGTTGGCGCTACTCCTAGCATCAATTCAATGGAAAAATCTACCTCTATGTGGGGAGGTAATCTAGGTATCTATTTAGGCAAAAAATCTTGGAACTGATTCAAAATGGTATTTTTGACAAAATTTTCATGTCGCTTTTCTCAGTGTTGTTATTAGAATTGGCATTGTTGGAATTTGCACATTAGGTTGCATCTCTTCCTATAGCTTCTCCTGGCTTGCATGGTTGTGATAATTCTCATAGAAGTAGGTTTCCTTTTTCCTCGTAACACTCTTCTCTCTCTAGCCTCGTCTAGGAATTCAATGGCCTTCTCATAATAGTCTACTTTTTCCCAATGTGTATACAACTAGTCCATGGTAAGCAACATGGTATATGCACCCAAAGGAAGAAAATTGAAGTTTATTGATGTTGGAATACTATTGAGTTGAAATGCACAAGATTTCAACCATTGGCTCACCCTTCTTTTGATTCTTGTTGTGAATTGAACCAACTGTGATTTTTCATGCATCTCTTTAGCTAGCTAGCATCGATCTACAAGTTCAGGACTTATATAGTTTTATTTAGAGCCCAAGTCAATTAAAATAGAAATAATTTGATTATGGATCTTACCTTCCATTTCAACCTTAAAATCCTGATGGTTGGCCTTCCTATCCTCATCAACAATGTATATCTTGGGTATAATATGAGCCATATCTCCCATTGTCTGGTCTTCTTTCACGTTGTATAGGTGTGGCTCAATGTCTATCCATTGTGGATAATCTACCTTATGGTGATTTCCTCTGCAAGTCCAGCACTTTAGGGGCTCAAAGGCTTAGCCTTCCTAAACTCCTCTACCATAAAGTCTTTCTCTCTCCTTTCCTCATGATGTTGTTGATGATGACAATGTTATGGTCCTCTTTGGGTATTTTCATGTTGTTGTTCAGGAGTGCTTTCAAGAGTATCTAGCATTGTTCCACCCTTCACGGTGTATTCACTTGATGACTTATGCCTTTTACATGACCCATTTCCATTTGCCCCATTGGTTCTTTCTTCTTGTCCAAAGGGCTTTCTCTGTTTCTATGTGTAGCTACCAATTCATGATGTTCTTGCCTTTACAAGTCTGCGAGGCTCTGCAATATAACAACATTCACTTCTTCTTCTCTTTCTTGCACTATCAGAAGTGTTTGTTATGCCTCAACAAGCATTTCATCATAAACTTTACAACTTATTATCTCAGTTCTTCACCTCCTTAGAGTATCCATCTAATCAATAGAGTTTACCTTCCCTCGCTGCCCAATTGATCTTTCCTCTTCAATTGTACTCTCCCCTTCATATCGGTGTTGTGATTGATCAAAGTTTTACTTCACCATTCTACTATTCATTCTTGGTCCATTGGTTCTATTTTTTACCATCCTTTGTTATGCATGTGGTCTTTGACCTTCGTCTTTTTGGGCCTTAGTTTATTTTACGTGTTGTCATACAAATGCATAACTGTTAGATTTTAATAAAATTCAGATGCAAAATAAACACTATCACCTCTACTTATTGTTGGGAATTTGTTGATGTAAATCTATCTACAAATTACACCTTGGTTAGTGCATTAGCATCAATAAAATCATATCCAATCTTTAGTACCAGACAACATACACATGCACATCGTCATGAAGACAAATTTAATTGTATATACAATCAATCCATGCAACATTCAAAATTTGACACATATCATGTGTGCTAGTACTTTATTTGATCTTCTAAGGTATAAGATTGAACCTAATCTTCATTTCATCCATGATAGAGTACATCCAGTCCAAGTGTTGAACTTGGAAGCTTTGATACCACTTTGTAACATACCCTCTACAATCACAAACCCTAACTAAGGGTAGAAAGAGGTAGTTACTATGTTGACTCAATCTTCATGGTCCAGTTATGGAAATAGGGTCCAAAATTTCACTCTCTTTTGCTCTCAATAACTCAAAATGGATGATACCATCACAATCATCTTGTCAAGATGATTATGACGATATAAATTTTGCTCTGATTTGACTCTCAGATCCAAAGATATGACCATCCAAAGATTATCCATTTAAATAGTGCCACCACACCAACCTACCACATGCAACCCGCGTGGTCCCCATATGGCGCCAATGTGGCAACCTTAGTTGGCCTCTCTTTTCCACATGGCAGTATTAGCATAGTTGTCGACCCATTCATCTTGGTCACGTAAAACCTCACTATAAAATGGGTGTGACCTACTTTATCATACATACACTATGAGGGAAGTATTGCCTGTGTAGGCCCCTCAATAGACACACCACCCCATAAACACTCTCCTTGGAGGTAACTCTTGCCATACCTCGTTATTCCTTCTAAATATGATCCTTTTGGGACTACGTGGAATCTAAGCGGTCCCTTCTCAACTATGTCCTCGTATTACTTGTCATAGCAACACTCTCTCGGGCCCACTCCTGCCACGACATCCTGAGGTTTAAATCCCAAAATTTACTCATGTGGTACCTCATTTTTTCCTTCAGAGATAAGGTGTCAGGCTATGTGGAGCTTTCCACACTCGCCGAAACCTTATCATAGTTCATCCAATCCACATGATCCTACTCTTTCCTATCTACACCTGTGGGTTTCGTCGCACCTCATCAACCTCGGGATAATACCCTGGCAGGGTTACACACAATAGCTCATGGAATTACCAGGGACGAAATGTCAGGGTGGCATCATTGCTCCATTCTTCTAGGGTGACATCACCCTCCATGTGGCTCCACATGTTGCATGCCACATATTATGAAAATCCATAACATATAGGCCCACCAAACCCCCAAAAATGGGTGACACATGTCCCATTCTTCCAATTCCACGTGTCCTTGGGCCATGTCATCTACAATGCTGGGCGTGGGTCCTGCCTAGTCCTCCAAGGCATGATTAACTTAAATTTTCACATTATAATAATGTTGGGGTTTCCTCCATCCAACGTGCCAACACTTAATATTGGCTCCATTGTGCAAATCTCCCCTCGCGACTTTGATCCCAAAAAATCTCTACCATGATCCATTCAAAACCCTTGGGGAGGAACCTTCAGGGAAGAACCTCAAGGGTCATCCAACGACCATGGCGCTTACCCATTTATGGTTTAGAACTCTCCACCTTCGCACATGGACATGGGGCTTGGTCTCATAGTGCGTAAGCTCAACCTCTTCCTATACCTCCGGGGCCTAACTTTCTTCTTTGTGGCATAAGCATACATATATGGTGTGGGTTTTTTAACACTTGGTTTTTTATCACAACACTTCAGCACACATGCTTATTCAACACAAAGGTCGACCATACAATTCATCCCCGCTCCTACTATATATGTAGGAATAAGCAAAAAACTTGGATCTTGTGGTTTTTTGAGGGCTTCACCCTTAGCACCTGAGAGTTGATAATGCACTTAAGAGGAATGCTTATCTGGACCTTCAACACTCAGATCATGGATACGTATATATAAATATATGCAAGCCCTTTTGAGCTATCCCATTTGAGCCTAAACTAATTTGGCCCAACTCGGTCATCGAATGTGTGACTAAACTATATGCTCATCATAAATATACATATACATAAATATGTGTATATCCCAACTATCTCTCCTAATATTAGTAATATTTAGGCAAGGATTAAATAACCGTTCCTTCCAATTCAATAACGCACTAGAGTCACCCCATTCATTTTCAATATATCCCTTTGAAAAATTACAAAGTTATAACATCTTGCTAAGCTACAAGTCTCTTGGCCCATAATGAACATAAAATGAGCCTTCCATTTACTTAGAAGATACCTAGAAATCAAGTATTCCTTCTGTAAGAAAATAATCACAGTTCACAACGTAATGGATGCATTAAACTAACACGTTAAATTCATATCAATACAGGCTAAGGCCAATACAGGAAACTTAAACCATTCAATATCCCTACCTTTACGCATCAATACTCATCCAACAAGAGTTACCAGATTCCTCAGCATTACAAGCCATGGTAACACAATACATTAAACAAGCATAAAGCATTCTATATATGAGATTCATGATCAAATAATTATCTTTGGTATGTTGAACTAGGAAATGAATATTGGGACTGCAAATTTCCACCCAACCTCAGACACACTACACCCAGTCATTCTTGTAGAAGTCACCCCCGAGTTAGATTCTAGAGCTTGAGGACGAGTGCTTAAGGGAATAAACCAAATATGCCAGTTGAAACAACAACTCGAGAGGCCCATCCACCCCCACACACCATCTCCTTTATAAAATTAATGTCTCACAAGGAATCCATAAGTTCACCACCTCCACCCTATAATTCACCCAGGGAATCTAGAGGTTGTGCTTCCAGCCTTTTATTAGAAACAGAATCTAAAGGTTGTGCCTCCACCCTCTTTTTAGCAAGTGAATCTAGGGAATATGCCTCCACCATGTTATCAATAAGGGAATCCAAAGGTTGTGCCTCCAACCTTAAATCAACAAAAGGGAATCCAAAGGTCATGCCTCCACCCTCAAATCAACAAAAAGGGAATCCATAACACACTATAAAACCAAGAAAACAAGTAGAAGGGAGCTAAAGAATTATAGAATAGGGATCTAAGGAACATGCCTCCACCATAGCTGTCAAGGGAATCCAGAGAAAACCATCTCCACCCTCTAGTATTATAGGGAATCCAGAGAACATTGTCCTCGCCTACGAGTTATTCTTTTGCCTCCGAATTCTTAACCGAATAATGACTCTTCTTCCTTGCGTTCTGATAGCATAAAAAATATTTACTTGTCTCATTCTTGCTCAGTGGTGCTCTCCTTGCATTCTCCATGTATTTTTCTATAACAATATTTAATCCCCTTCTCCTCCATGCGAGAGAGTGATCTCAGTGTGAATGCTCTATGTTCTATCATGTGTGGCCTCTCCTCTTCCCCAAGGATGCTTGTCTTTTCCTTAGGTCGCTAGAACTATCTTATGTTGCGTGGGCCAACAATGTTGTCGCACCTTCCTTCTCATCCACAATGGTTCTGTCTTGCATGGTGGTGGGGGATGTTGTGTGTTAACACTTCCTTATACTCCACTTCCCGTTGGTTGACTTATCTGTCCCCAACTGCTCATGCAACCCATGTCTCATTTAATTTCATCCTTTCTGCCTTGCAAATTTACCTAAGGTTGGCATGGTTCTATTGTACATCTTTCCAGCTCCATTTAATTTGTAAAACCAATCCATTTATGGCAAACCTGTCGACCTTCAATGGCTATCATAAAACAGGTCAAGCCTCTTTTAGATCCCAAACAACCTCCTTCCTCAAAGCTATGGAATTTGTTTGCTTATTCTAAAGCCTTTTTAATTATAATAAAAATATATGAATTATTTAGGATGATGGGGAATTAACTTGGGGCTATCACAAGCGGTACCAATAATACACTAACCGTGTGACTAAGAAGAAGACTAATTTCTTTCGTTGAAAAGAAAGAAGAGAAAGAAAATAAATAAATAAATAAATACATATACATATACATATACATACATATACATATACATACATACATACATACATACATACATACATACATACATATATATATATATATATATATATATATATATATATATATATATATATATATAGAGAGAGAGAGAGAGAGAGAGAGAGAGAGAGAGAGAGAGAAGCACCCCTAGTTGATTTTCCATGTAAATAAAATAAGGCGAAGGTAATGGGACACATATTCCAAGCTAAATGTTGGGAAAAACACTTTAGTGGGAATCACTTGTGATTATTAATAGCTATGGAAATTGACATAGGTGTTGACGAAGGCAAATATGCAGTAATTGACAATTAATTATGAAAATAAAGGAAAATAGGAGAAAAGGAAGGTGAAGAGACACAAATTTTCATGCAAGGGAAATTAGAGGAAAAATGAAAGAAAATAGAGACATCAATGATAAAAAGGCTTCAAAGAAACAATTGGTATATTTTGACAAGTTTTGGCTTATCTTTTTCTATTTTATATTTTTGATAGTTTTGAGGTGGAGCTATAGTTCATTCTCTCATTCTCTCATACTTTTGCACACTTAGAGCATTCTTGGAGCATACTAGCATTCACTTGGATTTGGAGAAATAAGGCAAAGGAAAGAAGGGAAGCATAAGAAGAAAATTGGATCAACAACTACAACTGGATTGCTTTGCAGGAAACAAGTTGCGTGTGTGATTTCCTTGGTGATTTCTAGATGCATGGTATATGCATGTGATTCTCTGGTTGTGTGTTGTCATTTGCATGGATATTTTCTTGGATTGATAGTGGTTTCAATCTTACCTTGCCATTTCCTGGATAGCCATGGTGTTGAGGGTTTTCCACTTGTTTTTATGATTGGTGCTTAGGTTCCCTATGGTTGTGGGTTGGAACAAATGCTCTAGAAGCCCTGGAAAAGCTTGGGTTGAGTTACTAGTTCCCTGAGCCGTATGTTGGGACAAACGCTCTAGAGCTCTTGGTGGGTTGAGTTACTAGTTCCTAGAGCCCCAAACATCTTGGGTAGAGACAAATTTGGTGGATGCTAGTGATTTCTCGACCATAGAGGTGGAATCATTGTGGTTGAGGGTTAAGGTGGCTTGGCCTCTAGAAGCCCTGGTTGGTTTTGTCTTGTTCTATTCCATGTGATCCCACATTCATGCTTGTAATATGGTGCTGGGGGGATTGGCTGAAAGAGAGATTTGGTTCAGCCCAATCTATGGTCGGGTGGTAAGTGGAAATTCCTAACTTGGTTGGAATTTTCATATGTTAATATGAGTTATTTTTCTATTATGATTGATGAGCACTTGTATTGGTTATCATGTTGACATTATGGCTGATTTGTTATGGTCTCTATTCTGGTTATATACCTAGTTATACAATGTTCTCTAGCTATGGTTCTTGATTTGTTAAGTTACTGGATGGTTGATGAATGCATGGAATAAAAAGTGTTGTTGTAGCTAGTTAGAGAGGGCTTGGAGCCTTCTTGGTGATTCTTAGATGAAATTTAAAAATTTATGATTAGATATGCATTCATGATTTGTAGCTTTCATGTTTACCATATGTTTGATGAAATGTGTGTTATGTACTAGGCATGTTGTTAGGTCCTTATAATACTGGTGATTCCCCCATTACTATTGTCATTGGACCTCTTATTGTTATTGTTGTGCCCCTATTGTCCCCATACTATTATTATTGTGCCCCATAGAAGCCCATTATTGTTATTGTTGTGCCCTTAAATTATTACTGTTATGTTGGCTTTGATTATATTCTAACCCCTTAGGCTCCTATATATAGAAATGATGTTTTGTCATTTGTATCATCCAAGAATCATTCATTTGTGTAATTTAAAGGAGGTTTCCCCTTCGAAGATGCTGATTTTGAGGTCGTTGATCTATCTTTTCTTCTATTTTGTGAGCTGGTTACATAACATTTGGTATCAGAGCTTTGGATTCTAGGGTTTTGCTACTCCAAACAGGTCATCGTGGAATTTTCACTATAAATTTTTTTATACGATGTTTCAGATGCGAAAATTAAAACCCATTTGAGCCAAAATCTCGATGAACATCGGGTCCAAATTTTAGATCTTGTCTCACTATAGTTTCAGAGATAGGATCCAAGGAAGTTAGGGTTTTTGCAGGCTCCTGAATTATATCTCAAACATGTGACCTAGGGAAAATCATCACAGATTTCTCTCTGAGCATAAAATTAAAATTTCGTAAAAAGTTATAGCAAGAGAACAACCTATAGTTTTCTGTGTATCAGTTTCGGGTCCTAAGGTCTAAACAATGACATGTGGAACTTCGTACGAGTTCTCTCTATTGAACTAATCTATAATCAGGTCATTATGGGAGATTTAGCATAAATCTTCCTTTGAGAATCCAATCTTGATCAGACTTGTGGGGTTGGAAAGAGGACTCATAGGGCTACCGCAGGAAGCAATTTCAGACCTTGGAGGTTCAAAATTACATAGATACAATAGATTCAATATCGAGCTCCTACAAAGTGAAAAAAGTGTGTAGTTTTTTTAAAATTTTGCATAAGTTTGGTTTGAAAAATTAGTTTGAAAGAATTCAAAGGGAATAGTGAAGCATTATTATCATTAATTGATGCCCCAAAGAAATAAAATGGAAACATCTAGTAAGCAACCCGAAAGCTCTAGCATGACTCATGAAGAAGAGGAAGAAATGCAACATGATATATCAAAATTACAAGACCAAGTGCAACAAAATTCAATCTCACAAAAAATAACAGAAGCTAAGATGGATAGTTTAAAGAAAGATGTGGAAGCTAAGATG
Organism: Pinus tabuliformis; assembly: GCA_031772625.1. Taxonomy (NCBI): domain Eukaryota; kingdom Viridiplantae; phylum Streptophyta; class Pinopsida; order Pinales; family Pinaceae; genus Pinus; species Pinus tabuliformis. The sequence goes on from CM062817.1 coordinate 1,899,705,868, forward strand.
GATGGTTTAAAGAAAGGGGTGGAAGATAAGATGGATGGTATAAAAGAAAAATTTAAAGGCAACATGGAAGATTTAAAGACATATTTGACAAATTTGCTACAAGAAATTCTTACTAATGGTGAAAGGGTAGTAAAGGAAACTCATGAGGAGAACAAAATAAATGTTAATCAATATTTCATAGACTCTAACGGTGGATTGAAGACCCACCATGTTCCAAAGATCGATATGAGAAAGTTTGATGGCATGGATCTCGTAACATGGATACTACAGATGGAGCAATATTTCGATCTCCATAATGTGAAAAACACCTACACATTGCAACTTTATATTTGGAACCAAATTAGTTTGTATGGTATCAATGTCTTTGCTCTCATAAACAAATTGTCACTTGGGCAATTTTTACGGAAGAAATGATAACACATTATGAGGATACAAAAAGCAACACTTTTTTTAGCCAATTGATAAATCTTAAACAAAAGGGTTTAATGATGGAGCACATTAAGGACTTCCAAAATTGAATATAAGGGTAAGAGATATTCCAAAGGAGCATAGGATTGATGTGTTCATAGGGAGTTTAAAGGATAACATCCAACATGAGGTTCGCCTTTGGGAACCTGATTCATTGGAGAAGGAATTCAGGTTGGCAAGAAGAATGAAAAGCAAAATCATGGCAACAAGGAAGCCTACCACTCACAACTATAAAGATGGAAGTGTTGTTTCCCTTAGCCTTCCACAACCTACAAGGTTGACACCACAATAATTGGAAGAAAAAGTAGCAAAATGGCTTTGTTACAGTTGTGATAGAAAATACACTAAAGGTCATAAGTGTGTTGAGAATAAATTACTTTACATAGGTTGTGAAGAGGAGGAAGAAAAGGAACAAGAAACATCAAAAGAAGAGGATATACACCAGAAATGAACCCTAGAGAAAGAAGAAATGAATTTGAACATATCTTTCAATGCATTGGCTGGAATTACCACTCCTCAATTTATCAAGATAGAAGGACATATCAATAAGAAAAAGGTAATAGTTTTGATTGATTCTGGAAATACCCATAATTTCATTCGTTGTAAGATAGCCAAGGAATTTAATTGCTTCATATATCTAGCACCAGAGTGTCAAGTGATGGTTGCAAGTGGAGGAACCATAAATTTCTCTGGAAAGTGCCATAATACCAAGCTATCCATGAGAGAATATGTATTAAATAACCCATTGCTTTCCATTCCAATGGGTGGTGCTGATGTTGTGCTAGGAGTGCAATGGCTACAATGCTTAGGTACAATAGATTTAATTTTTAAGAACTTTTCATCAAAGGAAAGGAAGTTGACTTAAGGGGTATCACAGGGAAACCAAGAAAGATAATCAGCTCTAACAAAATGACAAAGCTTTTAAAGAAATAACAACGAGGTGTAATTTAAAAATTATGTTTGCTAGAGGTTCCCACATCGAAATCATCTATTTCTCCAGATCTCCAAAAAGTCTTGGACAATCATTCCAAGGTATTTGAGACTCTCAAAGTCCTCCCACCTATTCATGATCGTGATCATGCTATTCATTTGATTCCAGGAAGTGTTCCTCCAAACATCAGGCCTTACAGATATCCCTATTCCCAAAAGAGTGAAATTGAATGTATGGTTGCAGAAATGCTAGAGGCTAGTATACTTAAACCTAGTCAAAGTTCTTTCTCTGCTCTAGTAGTATTGGTGCACAAGAAGGATGGATCATGGCACATGTGTCCATATTATAGGGAGTTCAACAAGCTCACTATTAAAGATAAATTTCCCATTCTTGTCATTGATGAATTATTGGATGAATTGCATGGATCAATTTAATTCACCAAGTTGGATCTTCATTCAGGATATCATGAAATGAGAATGACGAATGAAGACATTCCAAAAACAACATTTAGAACTCATGAGGGTCATTATGAATTTTTGGTCATGCCTTTTGGCCTTACCAATGCACCTTGTACATTTCAAGGCTTAATGAGTTACATTTTCAAACCCTTAGAAAATATGTGTTAGTGTTTTTTGATGATATACTAATCTACAACAAGTCTTGGAAGGATCATGTTCAACATGTTGACATGGTGCTCAAACTATTGGAGGAGAAAAAATTATATGGAAAAAGCTCCAAATGTTTCTTTTGAGTACAAGAGGTGGAATATCTGGGTCATATTGTATCTCATGAAGGCGTGAAGGTAGACCCTATCAAAATTAAAGCCATTAAGGAATGGAAAATCCCCACATCCATAAAGCATCTGCGAGGATTTCTTGGGTTGACAGGGTATTATCACAAGTTTATTAAGAATTATGGGTGAATAGTAGCACCTCTAACAACATTATTGAAGAAATATGCATTTACATGGACTTCAGAAGCAACAAAGGCCTTTGAACATCTTAAAGAGGCAATGTGCCAAGCACCGGTCTTAGCTACGCTGGACTTTGCAAAAACCTTTATTGTGGAATGTGATGCCTCAGGAAATGGAATTGGTGTTGTTTTAATGAAAGAAGAAAGACCCATTTCTTTTGAAAGTCGTCCGATCAAAAGAAAGTATTTACATAAAGCTATTTATGAGAAGGAAATATTGGCAATACTACATGCACTTAATAAATGGCGACCCTACCTAATGGGAAGACACTTCAAGGTAAAAACGGATTATGATAGTCTTAAATACTTTTTAGAACAAATATTATCTTCAAAAGAGCAACAAAAATGGGTCATAAAGATGTTGGGTTATGACTTTTGAAATCATCTACAAAAAGGGAAGCAAAATGTTGTGACAGATGCACTCTCAAGAAAGGATGAAGATGTGGAAGCATTGCTTTGCGCCATTTCTATTATCCAACTAGATTGGATAAACAAAGCAAGGGATGAATGGAAGAATGACGAAGAAGTGTGGGCACTCATTCAAAAGTTACAACAAGATCCCTATAAATCTGATACATTTAGCTGGAAAAATGATTCATTATGGTACAAAGATTGCTTATACCTATGTAAGAATTCCCAACTAAAACAAAAGATTCTTATGGAATTGCACACCTCTCTCTTAGGAGGGCACTCAGGATTTTTAAAAACTTACCACAGGGTTAAGAAGGAATTTTTTTGGGATGGCCTTAAATTGGATAGTCAAAAGTTTTTGGTGGAATGTTTGGTTTTCCAACAAAATAAATTTGAAATAATTAAGACCCCAGGTCTATTACAACCTTTATCCATTCCAAGCCAACATTGGGAAGAGGTTTCAATGGATTTTATCACAGGCTTACCCAAGTCCGAAGGAAAGAGTGTCGTCATGGTGGTAGTTGACAAACTTACCAAGTATGCACACTTTTGTGCATTATCGCATCCATTTAAAGCCAGTACATTTTCTACTGCATTTATGGAAACAATTCAAAACTTACATGGAAACCCAACGATTATTATAAGCGACGGAGATCCCATTTTCAAGGGAAATTTTTGGATATAGTTATTTTCTTATCTTGGTACTCAATCAACTCGTAGCTCATATTATCATCCTCAATCTGATGGGAAAACTGAGATAGTAAACAAATGTTTGGAACGATATCTTCGTTGCTTTGTATCTAATAAACATACACAATGGGTCAAATGGTTGCCTCTGGCTGAATGGTGGTATAACACTTCCTTCCATATTGCAGTAAAAATGACCCCATTTATGGCACTTTATGGACATCATCCTATCAATCACATCATATTTAAGAGAAAATTCTAAGGTTCAAGCAATGGAAGATCACATCAAGCATCAACAACAAGTTCTCCAACTCTTAAACGATAACCTCACTTTGGCGCAGAATAGAATGAAACAACAGGCAAATCAACATCGCAGCGAAAGAAGTTTTGATGTAGGTGACTGGGTATTCCTATGGCTACAAACATATAAACAAATGTCCCTCAAGCAAGCTAAGAAGGATAAAAAATTATCACCAAATTATTATGGTCCGTACAAGGTGTTGCAAAAGATTGGTACTATGGTATACAAATTGGAGCTTCTTGCAGCTTCCCGAGTGCACCCAATTTTCCATGTTTCATGATTAAAGAAGGTTATAGGTGACAAACTCCATGTTCAAACAATATTGCCAAAACTTGACGAGGAAGGATAAATCATATTGGAACCTGACTCAGTCAGAGAAATAAGAACTTGACAACTACAAAATCGATCAATTTCAGAGTATCTCATCAAGTGGAAGAACTTACCCACTGAAGATTCCACATGGGAGGGTGATAATTTAATACAAAAGTATCTATAACTACTCAACCATTGAGGACGATACTTTTTTGAAGGAGATGGGCATGTTAGGTCCCTATAATATTAGTGATTCCCCCATTGCTATTGCCATTTTAGCCCTTATTGTTATTGTTGTGCCCCTATTGTCCCCATATTGTTATTGTTGTGCCCTTATATTATAATTGTTATGTCGGTTTTGATTATATTTTGACCCCTTAGACTCCTATATATAAAAAGGAGGTTTTTTCATTTGTATCATCTAAGAATTATTCATTTGTGTAATGTAAAGGAGGTTTCCCCCTCAAAGAGGTTGATTTTTAAGTCTTTGATCTATATTTTCTTCTATTTTTTGAGTTGGTTACATAACACATGTTGTGGTCAAGATCTTAATCATGATTTTGGAAAGTTACAGGCAGTTTTCGGCAGTGGTCTAGAAGCTTGCTTAAAAAAGTGGCATAGATCTCATGATTGCATGCACTTAACTAAGAAATTTGGGTCATAACCATATCCAAACAGGATTATGGGTGTGTTTGGAGGACAATCCTAGTGAAAAATAGTTCCAGCTCAGGGATTGATCACCTAGGGTGGTTTGCATACTCCTGAGTGATCTGTATTTGTTGTCGATTTGTAGGCCCCACTTCCATAACTAGAACTTGGAGGTTGGGTCATATCTCATCTCATGTTTACCTTGGAGAGCTTGTAAAAGTGTGTAAATGTGGTCGGAGGCATTACAAGGTGGTATCAGAACTTCTAGGTTCAAACACCTGGACTAGATGGGAAAATGTGTATTGTTATGTATGCATGTTAGTTGTAAACGTGTTTGTTGCGCATGCATTGTGATGGTTACGGTTATGCATGCATAGTAGGCCAGACATTCATTGTGAAGGTTATTATTGCAATTTTGTGCCATCATGCATGATGTTGAGATGTTGATATGGTGGCGTCATATATATATCTATATATATATATATATATATATATATATATATATATATATATATATATATATATATTTCCTCTTGTCCATGGATGATCCTCAGTTGTCCTTGCTTCTACAAATTTGAAAGGATTTGAAGGATGAATGCATTGACCTCCACTTTCTTTTCCTAAGCTTTGGAAATCATTTCCTATTCCTCAACCAACCTGCTATTATCTGCCTTGCAACCTCTGATCTCCGCCTTTAAGCTTCTCAACGTATCTGCTAAATGGGGAGAGTAATCTTTTCCTTACTGCTCAATTGACTTGTCCCATTCCATTGATTTCACCTTAGGCTTGTAACGAGAGTCATGTGAACTATATGCCACCATTTTCTCTCATTTATGTTTTTCTATCACTTCCAAACATGTCATGTTAGATAAACCAAATATATACATAATGAAAATCATACCTCAATGAAGTTCAGGGGAGGTTATCTCGTCTGCACAATCAATCCAAATTAGCACAATATTGATGCTATTTTTGCAATTTTGTCCATCATGCATGTTGTTGAGATGTTGATATGGTGGCGTTATTATATATATATTTTCCTCTTGTCTATGGATTATCCTTAGTTGTCCTTGCTTCTACAAATCTAAAAGAATTTGAAGGATGAATGCATTGACCTCCACTTTATTTTACTAAGCTTTGGAAAGCCTTTCATGTTCCTCAACCAGCCTGCTATTATATGCCTTGCAACTTCTGATCTCTGCCTTTAAACTTCTTAGAGTATCTGCTAAATCACGAGAGTAATCTTCTCCTTGCTGCTCAATTGACTTGTCCCATTCCATCGAATTCACCTCAGGTCTGTAACAGGAGTCATGTGAACTATATGCCACCATTTTTCTCTTCATTTTTGATTTTCTATCACTTCCAAACACGTCATGTTAGATAAACCAAATATAGACACTGAGGTATGATTTTGATTATGTCTATATTTGGTTTATCGAACATGAAATGTTTGGAGGTGATAGAAAATCAGAAATGAAGAGAAAAATGGTGGCATATAGTTCACATGACTCCCGTTACAGGCCTGAGGTGAATTCAATGGAATGGAACAAGTCAATTGAGCAGCAAGGAGAATATTAATCTCCTGATGTAACAGATACATTAAGAAGTTTAAAGGTAGAGATCAGAAGTTGCAAGGCAGATAATAGAAGGTTGGTTGAGGAACAAGAAAGGCTTTCAAAATCTTAGGAAAATAAAGTGGAGGTCAATGCATTCATCCTTCAAATCCTTTTAGATTTGTAGAAGTAAGGACAACTGAGGATCATCCATGGACAAGAGGAAAGACTAACGGGGCATATGGTAGCAGGTCTTGATCAGGATACAGGTTGGACAGTGATGGCACAGTTAGAGGTGGTAGACATTTGGATACACCTGATATGCGGGCTAACACTCATGGATTCTATTCTAGTTCAGGTTATGAGAGACAACATCGTCATTACCACTAGCATATTTATAGGAGTGAGAAGAAGTATTTCCCAAAAGACTGCAATAAAGCCAAGCCTCATAATTTTAATGGGGATGTGAAGAAACGAGAAGATGCAGAAGCATGACTACTTGGGATGAATACGTTCTTCGAATTGCATGATTATTCAGAGAATATGAAAACCAAGATAATTATTTTTAGTCTTAAGGGAAGAGCAAAAATCTAGTGGAAATATGTGAAGCATGTGAGAGGCATCAAGATAAAGGAGTTGAGTTGGCATGAGTTTAAAAGACTCTTTAGTAAGAAGTACTTGTTTGAGAGATATTATGAAAAAAAGGCCAAAGATTTCTATGAGTTGAATATGGGTTCCGTGACAGTTGAAGAGTATATGACCAAGTTTCAGGAGTTGTTGAGGTATTTTCCATACCTCAAGGATGAGAAGACAAATGTCTGACAGTTCATCAGTGGATTGGGTTTAGAAACTAAAGATAAGATTGAGTATGATGAACCTAGGTCATTGGAGGAAGTCACCGGGAATCTAAATAATTGTTATGATCAGTCTAAGAGTAATTCTGAGCATAAGCGGGATTGGAAAGGTAATGATAAAACTAAAGGAAAGTGGGAGAAGAAGACTTTAGGATGCAGGTGATAAGGAGAATGTAGCACCTTATTAGAAGTTCAATGCAGTTGATAAAGGACATGGGTCTCATCCCGAGGAGAAGAACAAAGGCAATGATGGGAAGCCTTTGCAATATTTGACTTGCGGTGGAGAGCATCACAAGAGAGATTGTCCATCTCACTAGGGTGGCAGACCTAAGATTTACAGTGAGGCACAAATAGTGGAGATGTTGGGTAGAGTATTCCTCGGATTTATGTAGTAGTGGATAACAGCCAGGTTGATCATAAGGAATCCATTATCAAGATGGAAGGTAAGCTTTGTGATAACATTGTTTCCATTTTGTTTGACACTGGATCTAATTATAGTTATGTCAGTCCTGACCTAGTGGATAAGTGTTGCTTGAATAAAGAAGTGCATGCAGAATCTTGGTTAGTGTAGTTGGCCATAGGAACCAAGAGAAGTTCATCATTGGGTGAGATCTTGTGAATTTGAGCTAAATGGCATGCCTACATAAACACATCTAGATGTTCTTCCTTTGGGTTGATATAATATTCTTTTGGGCATGGATTGGTTGTTCATTCACAGGACTAAGGTAGACTGCTATGACAAGGATATTGAGTGCCTGGATGATGATGGGGAAAGAAGAGTCTTCCAGGGAAAGAAGAAGTTGACATCAGTGATAATGGTTACAACTATGCAAGCAAAGCGTAGTCGTTGGAAAGGATGTGTATTTTTTCCAGCTCATATTTCCAGTAATAAAGGGAAGGATGTTGAGTATGATGAAGTCATGAAGAGGTATCATGTTTTGTAACACTCTCAGGATGTGTTTCCTACAGATATTCCATATTTTCCTCCTCATAGGGAAGTGGACTTTTCTATTGAGTTGATGTCAGGACCAACACCAACATTTTAGGCACCATACAGGATGAACACTCCAGAGTTGGTGGAATTGACGTTACAACTTAAGGAAATGCTTGATAAAGGATACATAAGGCCAAGTGTGTCACCTTAGGGTGCACTAGTATTGTTTGTAAAGAAGAAGGATGGTACTATCAGATTTTGCATTGATTATAGGTAGTTGAATAAAGTGATTATCAAGAACAGGTATCCATTGTTGTGGAGTGATGACTTGTTTTATCAGCTAAAGGGAGAAACAATATTCTCAAAGATTGATTTGAGATTAGGATATCATCAAGTCCACATCAATAAAGAAGATATATATATATATATATATATATATATATATATATATATATAGATCGTATTTTGTACTAGGTATGGGAATTATGAGTTTTTGTTGGTTCCTTTTATTCATACTAATGCTCCAACCACTTTCACGTGTTTGATGAACACTGTGTTGCATCCTTATCTGGACAAGTTTGTGATAGTGTTTATTGACGATATACTGATATACTCCAAGAATGAGGAAGAGTGTGTAGAGCACCTGGAAGCAATATTAATATTGTTGAGAGAGCATCAAATAAATGCCAAGCTAAGAAAATGTAGTTTCTTTCAGTCTCAGATTCACCACTTGGAACATGTTGTTTCCAAGGAGGAGATATCAGTGGACCTGGAAAATATCAAAGCTATCATGAGTGGCCAAGTCCTAAGAATGTGGATGAGCTCATATCGTTCATGCAAATAGCAAGTTATTATAGGCGGTTCATTAATAACTTCTTACATATTGGTTATCCTATTGCATCTTTGTAGAGGAAAGGGAAGAAGTTTGAATGGACTTAGGAGTGTGCAACTAGTTTTGATAAGTTGAAGCATTTGCTTACAAATGCTCTAGTCTTAAAGATTGTAGATCTCGGTAAATAGTTTGTGGTTTGTACATATGCTTGTATGAAAGGACTTGGTGGAGTCCTAAAGGTAAAGGAAAAGTGGCATTAATTGGCATTTATTTATGAAAATAAAATAAAATAGGAGAAAAGGAAGGTGAAGAGACACAACTTTTCATGAGAGGGAAAATGAAGGAAAATGAAGAAAATAGAGGCCTCAATGATAAAAAGGCTTATGAGGATCAATTCATAGCTGTTTCTGGTTAACCTTTTGCCAATTTAGTTTTGGGGCTCTCTTTCATTCTCTCATTCTCTATTGCTCTTGCACACTTAAAGTATTCTTTGAGCACTCTAGTATTCACTTGGATTTTGGGAAAGAAGGCAAAGGAAAGCAAGAAAGCGCAAGGGAACAATTAGATCAGTAGCTACAACTAGATTTATTTATAGGTAACAAGTTGCATGTGTGATTTCCTTGCTGACATCTGGATGCATGATATATGCATCTAAATTGTTGGTTATGTGTTGTCATTGGCATGGATATTTGCTTGGATTGACAATGGTTTTAGCCTTGCCTTTCAATTTCCTGTATACCCATGGTGTTGTGGGAATTTCCACCTATTTTTTTTCTTATTGGTGCTCAGGTTCCTTATGGATGTAGGTTGAAGCATATTCTTTGGAAGCCCTCAAACAACTTGGGTTGAGTTACTAGTCCTACAGAATAGGTTGGGACAAATGCTCTAGAGCCCTTGGTGGGTTGAGTTACTAGTCCCCAAAGGCAGGTTGGACAAATTATCTGGAGCCTTGGAATGCTGTGGGTTGCGTTATTAGTTCCTGGAGCCTTGGAGAGCTTAGGTAGAGACCGATCCGGTTGGTGTCAGTGATGTTTGACCGTAGAGGTGGAATCACTGTGGTTGAGGGTTGAGGTGGTTTGGCCTCTGGAAGCGCTCATTTGGTTTTGTCTTGTTTTAATCCATGAGATCCCACATTCATGTTTGGAATATGGTGCCGAGATGATTGGCTGAAAGAGAAATTTGGTTAAGCCTAATCTATGGTCGAGTGGTACATGGAAGTCCCTAACTTAGTCGGCATTTTCATATGTTAATATGAGACATTTTCCTATTGTGATCTATGAGAATTTGTAGTGATTATGTTGGTGATATTATGAAAAGAAACACCAAGTTAGGGAATGGTCACTTGGGGTGTTCCTTTGGCCCATGAGTGTCTTGTAGCCCTGAGAGATGTTGTGAGTTGTTAGTTTGTTTGCTAACTAGAGCTTGGAGTTAAGGTCATGTCATAGTAACTCTTTGTCTCATGTTTACCCTGACATGCCGGTGAAATTGGATAAATGTGGGAAAAGGCGGCTACAGGGTGGTTTCAAAGTGGGTTCTGTTCTCTTTGGATGATATTTGATACCACAGGGTGCTATCAAAGCTTCCAGGTTCAAACACTTGGATTGGATAGACTAGGCGTGATTTTTATGCATGCATGTTAGTTTTCGATGTTTTTGTTATACATGCATTGTGATGGTCACTGTTGTGGCCTTGTGTCATCATGATGTTGATGTTGGGGCGATTTATATGTTGATTTCAAGTGATATGAGTGTCGATATATATATATATATATATATATATATATATATATATATATAATGTCAGGAGAGTACTCATATCTGTGGCTCCATTGATCTATAAGTTGAGGGCTGTGTAGATGAGATAGCCTCCCCTAAACTTCACTGCGGTATGTTTGATCATATGTATATTTGATTTATCTAACATGGTATGTTTGCAGGAAGAAGAAGATCATAGATGACAAGAAAAATGGTGGATTACAGTTCACGTGACTCTGTTTATAGATCAGATGAGTAACACAAAGATGAGTACTCCCTTGACATAGAAAATACATTGAGAAGTTTAAAGATAAAAATTAGAAGTTACAAAGGAGATAATGATAGGATAATTCATTCACAGGAAAGGATTTCCAAGGCACATGATAAGCAAGGAGAGGTAAATGTAGTGATACTTCAGACTTTATCAGATTTGCAGAGCAGGGACAACCACAGATTGTTTATGTATAGGAGGAAAGGCCAATGGGAAATATGGTAGCAGGTCTTATGGAGGAAACATGCCAGACATGGATGACACAGTCAGAGGTGGTAGATGGATGGATACACATGATAGGAGACATAATGGTTATGGTTCTATTCTAGCTCTGGATTAGAGAGACAACATCGTCATCATCGTTATCATCCTTATATGAGGAGTGAGAAGGGATACTTTCCAAATGAGTTCAATAAAGCCAAGCCTCCTCTCTGAAGAAATCGAAAGATGCAGAAGCATGATTTCTTGGGATGAAGAAGCTCTTCGAGTTGCATGATTATTCAAAGAATATAAAATCCAGGATAGCCATTTTCAATCTCAAGGGAAAAACAAACATCTGGTGGGAAGATGTGAAGCATGTCAGAGGCACGAGGACAAAGGAATTGAGATGGCATGAATTCAAAAGACTTTTAAGAAAGAAGTACTTGTCAGAGAGATACTATGACAGTAAGGCTGAGGAGTTCTATAAAATGAAGATGGGGTATATGAAAGATGAAGAGTATATGACCATGTTTCTGATGTTGTTGAGCTATGCGCCATATATTAAGAATGAGAAGACTAAGGTTAAAATATTTGTTAGTGGATTACAATTAGCAATTAAAGCTCGGATTGAGTATGATGAGCCTCAAACATTGGAGGAAGTAATTGGGAAGTTGAAAAATTGTTATGAGCAATCAAAGGATAAGTCAAAACCTAAGTAGGGTTTGAAAGGTAATGACAAGACTAAGGGAAAGTGGGATAAGAAGTGAATAAGACCTCATGATGTAGGTAATAAGGAGGATGCAATATTGTAAGAGAAATTCAATGCATTTGATAGAGGATAGGGATTTGAGTCTGAGGAGAAGAACAAGGTTGAGGGCAGGAAGTCTTTATCATGTTGGACTCGTGGCAAATATCATTGCAAGAGAAATTGTCCATAACATTGCGGTGGAAGACCTCAGATTTACAGTGCTCAAGAGGCATAGATAATTGGGGTTGTTGGACAAAGTATTCCTAGATTTATGCAACATTTGATAATAGGAGGGTGTTGGTGCACTAAGATGACTATTTAAATAAATCTTAATTCCTACATTACATTATCAACCTGGGATTCATCTATTTATTTCAAGGATGTCGTCACTATCGATGAAATATAGATTAGAGGTTGTTACATAACTAAATGAGTCTAATACTTCATCAAATTGTTGCAATAATGTATTAACAAATCCTTAATTCTCGAAGTTTAATCATAGACAACTCAAAGATTAAATCTCAAAACATACTCAAACCATAAATCTAGATCCAATCATAACTGAATTGCAAAGAAAATGAATTTCAAGCATGTGCACTAAAAGAAAGCATATCTAACGGGTTACTATCTGATCTAGTAGATGGAAAGAAATACTACAACAATAGAACAACAAGTAACTACTTCAATCTTTAGCATAAATAAAAAAGAGCATAAATCAATTGTAACACTCAGCTTAATCTATGCAATTCATTAAAAGAACAACATTGAAGTAACAACGTTAAAGATCTATTTCAAGTGCAAATGTAAACTGTAAAGAATAACTTGATTCT